>JANTPZ010138497.1:0-14136 GCA_025593235.1 Vachellia pachyceras
ATTGAAGCTCCACGTGTCAAGGTTTTGGATATTAGTAATTGGAAAAAACTTAGGTCAAGTACTTGATATATTGAATATCCAGTTCTCAATAAAAAAAAGCCATCTGTACCCATTAACCCGCTCACTGCACGTACGCTGCACCCATAGGCGGACCTATGTTGGATCCACCAGGTGCAGCCGCACCCCCTGACTTTCAGAAAATTAGGTATATATTAGTACTATGTAATTTATTTTGCACCTACTTATTCACTAATTTTGAACCCACTAAATTTTTGTTCAAATTCTTCTCAAAAGATATCAAGAATAAATCTCATTTATCTTCTCAAAAAATAATTTGCACCCCCTAAATCAGGGTCTTGGGTCTGCCACTAGCTGCATCTGTCCCTTCCCCTTCTATCTCTGCTTAACTGTCCCTTCCCCTCGCACGCTGGCGCCATCACACCAATCAACTTCAACCTTTGGACCCTAACATTGGAGCCACCCTTCACTGATTCTCCAGCCTCCTCCCTACAAACGACGGCGCTATTTATATCGAGAAAGTGACGGGTTTGATGAGGAATTAGATGAATTTGATGACGACGAAGAGTGTAGAAGAGGAAGGAGAAGAAGGCGAGAAAAGAGGGAAAGCAATGGCAGTGTAAGGGAAAATGAAGAGAAGGAGGAAGAAGGCCTTGACAGTGAGAAAGAGAAAGGGTACATTGGGAACTGGATACGTACTTGATCTAAGTTTTCTCCTTAGTAATTCTACTAGAATTATTTCAGCCCCTATTTTTATTTATTGCTGGAAATTATATTACACACGCACACGAACACGTGGCTCGTAGGTGTACACTCCTATACGATTCCCAATAATTTATTCACAAATATTAGAGTGTCAACGGCGAATATTAATTTGTTTGAACTCTGAGTTGATTAGCTGACATTCAACCAATTAAACTTGGAAAAATGATATAAAAGAAATCTATGAAAAGATAGAAAGGTTATTCAAAATTCAAAAACCCCTAAAATTCCGTACAATATCAACCTATAAAATATAAGCATGGCTCTACAAAGTGTGGGTGAGAGAAAAAGAGTGTACTCATCTTTTTATATGCTCATCTTACCTTAATAATCAATATGTATGAAGATCATATATTGTATATATTATATATTATTTGAGTATTATTATTGCCTTTTTTTCAACTAATCAATGAGATAAGGACCCGGTTGGTTGAGTTTACAAGAAGTTTAAGCGCACATTCAATCATATTTTTTTGTAAAACAAGATAATCTACTTCACATATTTACCTTGACTTACGTAAAATTACTTCTCTACCATATTCTCAAGTGGGCTAATTAGTTTGACATCTAACTAAAACTAACTTTATGAGGATCCCATGTGTTAAATAAAAATAAATTACTAATATTTCCTTTTTTAAATCTAACCAAAAATTTGAAAGGGACAATAACAACTCTAAGTTATTATTTTTATAATATCTCATAAACAGAAATTGACATATAAATGGCTAGTTAAACTATATATGTCATATTTTACACGTTGTCTTGTACATGTTTCAAAAGGTTGTAAATATCTGTCTAACTTTTAGATTTGATTATCCATTAGTGCTTCACTGAGCAAGTGAGCATCCCGTATGATAAACTTACAAGTTACAAATTAATTTAAATTGACATCAGAATTAAAAGTCAACCTTAATTATTGGAGGAAAATTGTGGTACTATTCAAAAATTAAGAAATTTTTTTTGCCTAAAGTGTATTTTTAATCATTTATGATTGTATCAAATTTCACTTTAATCCTTTAAGTTTAAAAGTGTATTTTCAGTCCCTTAAACTTAACGCCATTAGTCTCCCTTAACAGAAATTTCTGAATCATCACTGGATATAGTTATTTTTATTTTAAATCTTTTTATTTTATACAATTTAAAATATCAAATTTATTATATTATTAAATTAAAATTAAAATGTAAGTATACTCTATCAACATTTTATTGCACAGTCATCAATTAAATTTGATGAGTCAGCAATTTCCTTTAAGATATGCTAACGGCGCCAAGTTTAAGGGATTGAAAGTGTGTTTTTTTAAACTTAAATGACTAAAATAAAATCTGACATAAACATAAAGGATTAAAAACATATTTTAGCTGATTTTTTTTAATCTTAAGATTCGGATATCCAATCCAATTAATCATTGATTCAACTAAATCTTTTATAGATATCAAATATATCGGAGATATCATTTAAATTTCAACGGATCATTATCCTCAAATCGATCTAAATTGAAGTTTAAAAATAATTACAGATCTCTACGGCTACATAATCTACAATCCAGAGAGAGAGACACACATACCAAATCAACCTTTCAGTTTCAGCAATTCGGCCCTTGAGATCGTTTCAAGATGTGGTTGTGGATGTGGACGGTCCTAACGTTAATACAAGCCTACGTTTCCTTATTCCTTACCTGGATTTTCATTCTCCGTAGCAATCGGCGCCGGCGGACGATCGGTACTGTCGATACCGAGCGGTACGATGCTGTTGACTGGGTATTGGAATGTCTCTTAACGATGTGCATTGGAGAGGAGACGCAACAGGCAAAGCCAGACTGCGGTGGATTGCTCAAGGTACGCAAATTGGATGAGAAAGCGAAGCAAGAACAACAGTGCAGTGTTTGCCTAGAATCTTTTGGAGATGACGATGATGATGATGATGTTGTGGCAATCCCATGCCATCATATTTATCATAGACAGTGTATTATTAAGTGGTTTAATGTAAGTTATTTTAAATGTCCCTTGTGTTGTCGCAACGACTGGTTCGACAAAGCTGAGGTCAGCCCTTCGTAAAAATGGAGAGAAGGGGAGGGATTTCAATACTTCCTTCAGATTAACAAGGGTTTTAGTGTTTTTTTTTTTTTTTGGGTTTGGGATTCAATTTTATGTGTGCTATAAACTATAAAGCTTACAAGTACATGAAATCAATTTCACAAATTTTTATGAATGAGTCCTCTTTATTCACAAAGTGAATGTATAATGATGTTGAGCAACTCAACAGTGTGCTATTTAGTTATATTAAATGTTTTATAGTTTTTTTAGGGGAAATTAATTTAGATGATTCAGTGATTTGTGAACGTGTTAATGATTTTAGTAAGTAGGGATTCAGGTATTGGCTATATGAAAATTCCAATCGGTGTCTCTGTATAATGTGTTTGTTTGGAAAAGTTTATTTACTCTCCATAAATACATTCAACAGTATTTTTTTACAAAATGAGATAATCATCTACACATATTTACCTCAACTTACATAAAAATACTTCTCTACCGTATTCCCAATTGGATATAACACCTTCAAATGTGTTGATTTTTTGTTGGCGAACGATTCAAATGGGTTGATTAAGTTAACGTGAATTCAACGATATCGGTGCATAATAAATAAAAAAAATCTTTTGTTTGGACCAGAAAAACAGCAATTAAGCTTGCTTATATTTTTTTTTGTATAAATTGTTAAAGGTATTCTCAAATTACTTTGAATTCAAAACTAATCGCTTATGGTTTACACACTTTGTGTATTCTGTTAATAGTCAGAACCCCAAATACCCAAGTGGTGCACGAGAACGTTAAGATTGTTCCTTGAAAGATTGTAATGTTAAGAATGTCAAATCAGCTATGCAAGTTTTGAAAGGGGAAAAGGAAGTTCAAAACAAAAATTCAACGACTTCATGTGACTTCATTTACAGCACCTATAATCAAAGTTCTGGATACATATTACTGGAGATACGATGTCCTAGAAATTAAAAATGGCAGTAATTATTTAACTCTCAACATAATAATAACTACTAAGCATGTCAATCTTGAGAAACTTCATCAAGGAGCTCTATGTACTTATCTTTGTACTTTTCTGCAACATAAGATTTCACTTTCAATTTAGGTTTTCCATCAACAGTTCCAGGAGACCAACACTTCACCCCAATCATAGTTACTAAACCTGCAAGATCAAAATTTTATCGGACACAAGAATTCGTGTTTCCAATAATAATAATAATTGACAAACATTATAAAAAAAACACCGGATCCTTCACAATAAGTAAAAAACAGAGTTGGATTAGGTCAAAAATAAAAAAAATGTTTTATTGAAAAATATATCTAATGGTACAAATAAACAAGAGATGCCTAATTTTCTGCCACATGCATAATAGAGTGCATTATGACTGTACTCACTCTCATGTATGCGCCCATACAACGGCCTTTCTCCTTTCCAGTATTCCAAAGGCCTTGTCCTGATCCTAGTGCTTCGCCTTACCCCAGATTCCCATGATGTGCCTGCCACTGGGAAGAAACACAAATTACTTCTTTGTTTATACTAAACACAAATTAAATTTTGATAAATCGAGGATTAATAGAGTCCAAACCTGCCAGGCTCTTCCTTCGGGAAAGTTCTTTATCTTTGCGTTTCCGTGATTTTAACTTCTTTTTATCATTTACTGGAACCTGGGAATAGTCTGTATTTTCCTGTACCTTAAAAGACAACAAATTTTAAGGATAAGCATCTAGGCTGGGAATGTGTTTTTATTAAACAAAATAATATAATTAGCCTTTGTTAAAGGAATTGAAGCAAGAACTAGAAATGGGAGAGTCAAGATGGAAAAGAATGTCATGTACTTGATAATCTAAATTCTAAAGCACTGATGCAAATTATAATTATTCATGAAATCAGACAGAAGTATGGATTGCGGAATGATGGTTCAAGGGCCCAATGCTTAAGCATAGGTTTATGTGATATGAAAATAATATGAAACTCGGCTAGAATTCATTAAGTTCAATTCTACAGGGTCACACTTACATTTATAATCCGATGCATATGGTTATGTCTAGTTTGCTTGCCAAATAGATTAGATTTGGAGGAATTTAAAGTCCTAGGACTGCTAAAGTCAACTCATAAAATCTGGATTCCTATCACAAGAAAGTACATCATCACGGTAATCAAAGGTCTTCTTCCGAGAGATCTAACAAATTATGATTAATCATATCTAAAGATATAACTTCCATGTTCCTTTCATAACTCGTGCAGCACACCTGTATCTCTGTATATTCCTTTCCGCTTGGGCAAAAAAAAATAACCGTCGCTATGATGAAATAATCAATCACTAACAAGGAAATAGCTCTTGAACCATCTAAGATGACCACTACCTAGTTACCGTCCCTGAACCTAACAGCATCTATTAAGAAAACTAACAATCAAGAAGAAAATATTAACTTAATTTGAGCAGCAATCAAACAGTTGAATTGTGTTGCTAAAGCAAACATGCAAGTATAACATAAAAAGCTATGATTTTAAAACAAGATGAAAATAGATTAGACTGGAGAACCAGGAAGGATTCTTTGGGAAGCTAGCTACCTGTAAAATTTGTCCTGGACCATCATCCGAAGTAGTGGTGTTTCCATCCCCGGATTGATCTGAGTTAATAACAATGATAACTAAGTTAAAACAGCGAAACTTTAGAAATTTTTGCCGAAGGCATCACCTAAGCCTAAGTGTTTTCGCCCATTATACTTGCAAAGCACAACCATACGAAACTTGCTCGTGCAGAAGATAGCTGAGCCAAACAATGATATTAATGATGTTTGGCATTAATTTTTTTAATAATATATAAAATAACAGTTAATTAAGCATATCAATACCTTGTGGATTCACTAAGTTGATTTCCGGAACAGCTGTTTGTTGAGAGGACACTGCTTCCTGCACCTGTACCTTGTCAAAATACCATTGATCTTTCAGATTTAAAACATCTTTTCAATCACATAAGATGAAAATTCTATAGAACCTCACATAAAAACGTACTTTGCCTGCTGGTTCACCAAGTTCATCTGTCCTGCTTATTGTATCAAGAGCACTCTGGTTACCAACATCACTGTCTCCAATATCTACCTCCATGTCAACATGAGATATATCTGTGTCAACATTTGTGCCAAGAGCAGGTTCTGTATTATTTTCCTTGGAGCTTCCATTAGTATTGGCACCAATATTGACGGTGTCATCCTTCTCATAGTTCCTGCTTATTGTATTATCTACAACCCTGCTACCCACGTCACTGCCTCTGACATCTAGCTCCATGTCAGCATGATATATATTTGATTCAACATTAACACTAAAAGCAGGTTCTGTTGAATTTACTTCCTTGGAATTGTCAGAAGTATTGACACAAGTTTTGAAGGTGTCTTCTTTAAATTTACAGGGGTCATTTGCCTCAGAATTCAGCATGTTCACTATGTCATTAAGAACCTTGTTCGTATTTCTGCCTCTAGCATCCACATCCAGATCAAGGCGAGATTCATCTGAGTCAATATTGGTACCAAAAGCAGGTTTACCAGAATTATCTTCCCCAGATATTCCAGAAGTTGAGGCGAAATTCCTGACAGTTTTCTCCGCTGAACTCTGAATACCTTTGATCAAAGGTTCATCCAATTTATCAGATGGCTTCCTAAGCTTGAGTTCCTGTCCTGCCGTATCACTTTGAGATGAGTTTCTTGTGGATGAATGTATATAATCAAAAGTGGAAAACGAATCAACAGATGGTTTTGACTGTGAAATGCGCTTCTGCAATGACGGCAATAGAGAAAATGGACTTTTTGGTGGGGTGGGTGATGCTAATTGCTGCCAGGAGTTTCCTAAATTCTGTCTAGACCTTTCAGGGGTTACATTATTCATCTCTCTCAATAAATTATCTATGTTCATTAAAGGTTTCCTTGGCTTTGACAAGTTCCCCGCAGAAGTTTTCAATTTAGTCACTAGGTTTTCAGGCAAGTCTGGGATGGATAACTTCTCTAAAACAATGGGTTTGATCTGCAAGCTCTCCTGCAAAAGAGTCATTGCTTGATCTTCCTCTAGATCTTCACTGTTGTGTAGCAATTCATCCAATATTTTATTGTGGTTGTTCTCTTTCATGGCAAATGAATCTGCAGGAAAATTTCAACACACAAACAGGAAAGGATCAAAATTAAGTATCAAATCTGAAGAATGAGAAATATGGGGGAAGAAAAGCTCTTTTATTGGATGTGTCAAAGGATAACTTCAACCTAAATGTTGAATCTGTTGAGATCCATGAATAATAGTAGTTTTATTATAGTCTCTAATTAACCTTTTTTATTGTAATTTCTAGCTTACCATTCATAGAACAGCTTTTGGACTTGAAAGGTGGACAAAACACAAAGTTAACTTCAATTAAAACAGCCAAGAATCAAATAAGCTATGTTAAGGATTATTTCAGCTCAAACCTTCAAATTACTAATTGAAGCCCAACAATAACTAATATTGATTTTATTATAGTCGTTAATAGAATGATGATGACCAGATGAAAGACAGAATACCATGCACGAAGAGATGATAGTAGTAACTGCCCATTTCATTTTAGGAATGGAATTCACTCACCAGCTACTTCACTCCTCTGTGATGCAGGATGAACCTCACCTTTTTCGGGGCTCTCACCAATGGGATCAAGGCCGCCAGATTCATATTTCCCTTGAGACGATGGGACATCCTCCTTCTGGCCAGGAGTTTCTATCGAGTATCGATGCTTGTATCTGACTGACCTCCTGACCCAAATAATAAGAGGAGAATGTTAAACAAATATACAGAGTAATCCATTATATGCTTGTATATATTGTTCTCCTAGAGTCCTGATAGTACCTCTGGTTATTCCCCATGAGTCCTGGGCGACGTTGCCGTGCATTAGTGGTAGTATTGTTCTCCTTTGGTTCAAACAATACATTTCCCGTCTGCTTCTGTATCTCTCTTTTTGCATCTATGGATTAATTATAAGTCCAATGAGAAGAAGATTCAAAATTCCATCCAGTGGGCATATGAAAAGAGAAACGAAGGGTGACTTACTTTCTAACCGTTCATGGGCCTTGAAGAATTCCTCTGGATCTTTCAGATTATCAGTGTCAACACTTGGTTTCAAAATCTCACTAAGATGACTGTCAGACAGAAGCATTAGAACACAAATTCAATCTACAGTTATGCTTAGTATGAAACCTTACTTTTTGATGAATGATAGAAAAAAAACAGGTGAAAGGATGGAAATAGAAGGTGGGAGGAGGGCAATACTTTCTATTTGGCTTCAAGAAGAAACGGGCACGCTTGTGGCCTAAGGCTGGCCTCCGTTCTCGAGGATTCTCTGAAGCTTCTTCCGAAACAACATCACTTATCGCATAAGGTGCTGAATCACCGAATATTTCAGAGCTAATTGGTCCTGGATTACCATCTATTATGGACTTAGCATCCTTCAAAAGTTTACTGGGACCTCCTAAGGCCTGCCAAAGCAATAAAAAAACTTCAATTTTTCTTATTGTGATAAAAAGTTCTTTCCAATCACTCTCATTTTTCTTTTTCAATACCAAATACTAAATTAAAAAAATCAACTATTTTTCTATTTGTCTGCACATCAAAATGTTGAATAATTGCTGCCAAGAGTTTCCAATCGTTGGTTAAAAATGTTGATTAAGATAGTCACTAAACTCCAGTGTGCTATACATTTCGTTTTCCTATGCATTCCTCGCTAGCAGAGGCAACAATTTCCATCAGCTGAGAAATCCGAATTCAAGAAACTCAATAAAATCGGACTTCAAGTTTTGTTAAAATTTCTCTATGATTGAAAGACAGGCATACCATGACGCAAAGTTCATTGACCCCAGAGACGGAGAGTGAATTCTACTAACTAAATTTCAAAATAGGAAAAGACGGAAGCTAAGCAAGAGAAAAAATTAATCGAATTGAAAATACCATGGATCTGAGATGATTGTGGATGGTGTCGAGGTCTGCATCGGGGTTATAGGGCTTTGAAGAATCCGGGGGCACGCTGGATGTGTGAGGAAAGAGGGAGAGTCCCCAATAGTTGGCGAGAGGATCAACTAAAGCAGAACCCTGATCTTCTTTCGCCATTGATTTAGCTAAACATCAAAATGTTAAAAAAAAGAATCGAAATGGATTCCTGCTGAGAGGAACCCTAGGATGAGGAGTGGGAGAAGAGGGAATGGTCCGTTTTTCCCTGTTCTCCAATTTGAAAAACAAGAACGAGCGGGAGCATTCCCTCCCCTACATGCATTTACAGTTTTGCCCCTGCGGTTTATTTAGTGTTTGGATGCTTGTGCCAAACGCAAAACAAGTTAGGAATTTTGATTCTAATTAACTAATATATCTATTATTTTCGTGAATAAGCTCCTGTATTAAAAATTTGATGTAATAATTTAGATACTTACAATTTGGGAGTTTAGACCACGTATGAAGTATTTTAAGTTTCAAATGTAAACTTTAGCTTGCAATTGGAATATTCATTTACTGTATTGATAAAAATCAATGATGATGAAAACCAATTGTCCATGGCAAGCATTTGAAAATCAATGACGATGATAAGATTGGGATTTCAGATGCTAAAGTTCCCGTTTAGAAAAGTGATAGAGAAGTGCTTTTACGCAAGTCGAGGCAAATATATGAAAGTAATTATCTCAATTTGAATAAAAACACTATTGAACGTGCTTTTAAAAGGTGTAAAAGATTTGTCAAACATACCCAAAATCTGGGATTCGTGCTACCTTCAAAGCCAGAATCCTACCATTACACGGGCTATGAAAATTAGATTTTAATCTAATCGATGGCTGTGATACACATTTGCATATACATATATACACTTGAAAGCCCCACATAATTACAATTAACTGAGTCATTGTTTTGAATTACACGTACACAATTAATTTTAAAGCTAATAATTTGACTCTAGACTAACCAAAAACAAAATGGGATCAATTATCAATAATCAATAATAATATTACAAATAAAATGTTGCTACCTTGACTACTTAATGCAAGTAACAGGATGGGATAAACTATTACCTAATATTACCAACATCACACACTTCAATGAGACTTTGATGCATTATTTTTTAAAATACACTCTTAATAGTGAATTCCTACCAAGATAACTCGAGGTTTTAACTAGTAAGAATCTCAATGAACCTAGAAAAAGGATTACGGCCAAACAAAAATTACTTGTTTAATAAATTTTGGGGTAACCATAACACTACTACAATTACTTAAAGCAAAAATTCCTTAAAATGAGAGAATTTGGGTAAATCATCGGCATTACCATATTGATTAGATAATGAGACCTATCGGTTTCATCTTTGTAAAAGCTTATTTGTATACTGTATAAAGTTAATTGTGTAATGTGGAAAGTCTATCGTATGTGCATTTATGCCATTTTGCACATTCGTGGAAGCTCAGTTGTAAATTGTGAAAATTCACTTGCATTTTCATATCATGAAAAATTAGTTACATGTTCGTGCAATTTGCATATCCCATTCTATAATTAATATGAGAATGGGTGATTCATCTTCAATTTTGCCAAATAAAAGGAACTTGTTTTCCAGACACAAAAAATTGTTAATATGAAGGGCAAAAGTAGGGGTGAGCAAATAAACCCATACCCGTATGCCGCCCACGACCTGGAGAAAATAGCCCATTTAAACCCGCCTGTTTTGGACTCGTGACGGGCGGGTCCAAAACGGGCGGGGTTACGCGTTCACGGGGCGGGGTACGGGCTCACCCACGGGGTACCTGTACCCGCCTATTTATCCCGTTATAATTTAAAAAAAAAAACCTTCTATATTTGGTGGCCCAAATCCAACTATCATCCAAGTCCAACAAATAAATTGCTATACCCAAGTCCACAGCTCCAGACACGTCCGTGACAGACCGTGAGTCTAAGTCCAACCTTCTATCCTATCACTCCTGTGGTCCTTTCCTTTCTTTCCACTCATCCATGGCCGACCGTGAGTCCGTGAGTTGTGACCCCAGCATCAAGAAGAATACCTATTCCACTGACCAATCATCACTCATCAGCGTCTCTGCGTCTGGCTTCATTCCAGACTCTGTCTTGAACAGTCATCAGCGTCCGTCACCTCGCTCTGTGCTCTAGGTCCTCGCTTTGTCGCCGACTCACTGTGCTGGTGGCCACTGACCCCATCTCCGTCACCTCGCTCTCAGGACCCCATCCCCATCACGTTTTGTCTCTCCATTGCAGGCTGTCCATTCGTCGCACTCGATCCCTCTGTTTCCTTACCTCGAAGGATCGATCTCTCAAGCTTGACTCTAGCTGCAAGCTCCAGTCCCCAACGGGCAACGGTGAACTCAAATCCAGTCCAACTCCAGTCCCCGACGGCCAGCTCGACTCCAGCTGCAACCTGCAAGTCTCTCCATCCGTCCGTGAGTCCGTTGCATCGCACCAGTGACTGTGAGTCCAGCCTCTCTCTGTCGTCTCGCTTTGAATCTGAGTCTCGCCCATCTCTCCGTCCGTCTCGCTTTGAGCCTTTGACTGTGCTGTAATTTTGAATCTGAAAATGAAAGGTTGCCTTTTGGATTTGAAATGTGGCGTGTGTGCTGCAATCGGAGCTGTGTGCCCGTCTCTCTGTTCGTCTCTGTTGCTTTTCGTTCCCCCTAGCCTGTTTCCTTGCTATCTTTGCATTCACTGGCTGTTTCCTTCTTGTTTTCGTTGCAAGTGGAAAATATGGAGGAAAAAGAGGGTTTTGCTGGTAACGGGTACCCGTTACCCGCACCAACCCGCCCAATTTGGCCCGTACCCATTTGTACGTGTCAAAATAGGTTTACCCACGGGTACGGGCTGCCTCGTACCCGTGGGACTCTTCACGGCGGGACACGGGTTGCACCACGGGGCAGCCCCGCCCGCTCGTTGCTCACCCCGCAAAAGCGATAAATTCTATCCTGCTAATTGGAAAATGAAGGGCAAAAGCGTGAAGCAGGATTCGAACCTTGCGCCTGCAAAATTTGTATCAAGGTGTAAGCTGTGCGTTTAGCCACACCTAATGATTTATAGAAAATTAGATATATATTAATACTATATGATTTATTTTACATTCACTTATTTGTTAACCCATTAAATTTTTATTTAAATTCTTTTCAAAATATATTAAAAATAAATCTCTTTTAAATTAAAACTACTATTAAAGAAAGTTTACTCCTTTAAATTAAAATATTGAGTCATCAAGTAGTCATGCCCGGTAACCACTCCCACCGTGTTGTTGAGAGCTTCCGAAAGTACTTTACTAATGAAGTATTACATCTACATGCACTACTGGCGAAGCGACGACGTGGAAGTGACAGGCTAGCTCGTTCAGTAATTGCAGCGGTGAAAGAGGAAAAAGCAAAGGACCTCTCCATAAGACAGGTTGGTTTTCCTCCTCATTTTCTCATGCCTCGAGTGTTCTTAAACTCCAATCAATCCCTGTTTCTCATATTTTATGGGTTTATTTGTAACAATATTTGTAAATGTTAAAAGTGCGTTTAACGGTAGTTTTTCGTAAAACGAAATAATATAATATACATGTTTATTTTAATTTATGTAGGGGCTCGTTTGGTATGCAGAATTCATTTTGATGGATATGGAAATGGATATAGATATGAAAATGGATATGGAAATGGGGTTTAAAAGTATGTTTGGTATGTCATGGAAATGAAGATGGAATCCATATTTCTTTTATGAATTTTGATTTTTTTTAAATGTAACAAAAAAAAATACTATTTTCCATAAGGGAGGATATTTTGATCAAAAAAATTGGATTCCATGAAATCCAAATGAATTCCATAGGTTTGGGTATGAAATTAAAATTGGGTATTTAGGTGGAATTGAATTTCACATGGAATTGTAATTCCATTATACTAAACATGCTAACATCTGGAATTCATTTCCACCGTTCCATTTCCATATATCAAGGCATAAAAGTATCCGAGCCAGCTTTCCTTTCAAGGTTGCAGTGTTGCGGCGTCTGACTTGCGAGAGTTCTGAATTGATCATTGATCGTCTAAAATTTGGTTTTCTATTTTTTATTTATAATACCTGAGTTGAGTGCAATATGTCAATGTGTCATTTATTACTGTTTTTACCCTTTCCCCCATTTCTCTGAATTGGCTGTATTCTGCCACTCAGCTGCGATTTTTGTCGTAGTCGCAGTTTGAACTGTTGTGCTCCTGCCAGAAACTAGGAGACACGAGTCCGAAGAGAGAGAGAGAGATCTATTCAACATTTGTACGGATACCTGATACGCGGGGAAATTGCTTTCAGAATTGTTAGACGTAATGCTAGTTGTTTCTGTCACAGCCAGCAGTTGATTCGTTCTTAATGTTATAGGCCATATAAAAAACTTAGGGTGTAGCCGTCTTCATATTGTACCTGTAACTGAGCAGTTTTGAAGTCCAGTAAGTCGAATCTTTTTTATATTTCATCTTCTTTTTGTGTTCATTTTTCAGTTCAATCAGCTTCTGCACAGGCTTCTATATCGTCCAGAGCAGGAGTTTAGGTTCCCGCACTTGGGGTGACCTTTCGGTGTATTCTGTCATGTCTAACAGTAAAGTAAATCCAAATGGTGCTAACAATAGTAGAGGTTCGAAGCGGAACCTGCCCTCATGGATGTCGGCAAGGGAAAACGAAGGAGAATGTTGTGGGAGGAAATCAATTGGGGATGGTGAGGATGAGAAATCTTATGAGTATGAGACACCCGACAAAAGCAGAGGCCAGGGTGGAGGGCAGTTAGTCGGGACAACTTCCAAGCAAGCTGAAAATAGTGGAAAATCTTCAGCTTCCGGTTTGGAATCAAATGGCTGCTCCAAATTTCTGGTACATTTAATAATATACTTTCAACTGATGAGCTTCATGGGTTTGACTTTGCATTCATTGTCACCACTTTGGTAACACAACTTTCAATGGGCAGGAAGGTGTAGTTTTTGTACTATCTGGCTTTGTTAATCCTGACCGCAGCATTTTGAGGTCCCGTGCTCTGGAAATGGGGGCGGAGTATCAGCCCGACTGGAACTCAGATTGCACTCTCTTGGTTTGTGCATTTCCAAATACACCCAAGTTTCGACAAGTTGAAGCTGAATGTGGAACAATTGTTTCAAAGGTCCACCTCATTATTTGCACATGGAAAATTTGTATGGTTTCAAAGGTTTTGACAAGTTTCAACATAATCTAAACTTTGTTTTCTTCATTTTGAACCATCAGGATTGGATATTAGAGTGCTACGCCAAAAGGAAGCTCGTAGATATTGAAATTTACCTTATGCACGTTGGTAAACCATGGCGTAG
>JANTPZ010138497.1:18509-31650 GCA_025593235.1 Vachellia pachyceras
CCCATTCTCACGCAAGCCGAGACAAAATTCCTCTCACATAAAGTACATCGGAATCTGTGTCCGTTTTCCCAACGGATTTCCAAACGAAGCCAATATTTTTAAAAGATAAGCTATGATTGTGATACAACTCCTAAACCATGGATCACATATCATAGATGTAAACATAGGAGTGGTTGAATTAAATTAGTTTGAATTATTGAGTCTGTTTTAATTTAATTAATTATTATTATTAGTGTTGAGTCGTGCTAACAAAAAAATAGGAGTTCATAGGTCAATCATGGGTAGTTGTCCTAAAATGTAGGGAGTTAGTTATATTTCTGTTCTTATAAATTCCTTAGCCCATTGTAATCCCAGTTATGAAGATATATGAATGTGTTTCTTATTTCCGGGGATTCTCCCTTGCTTCTATTCTCTTTCATTAGTGAGATTCTTGTTTTAAGAGAGTATGAGAGATTATTGAGTTTCCAGATTCTGAGAGCTTACCAGAATGCATTTGACAAATTGTCTTGGATTAGAAAAATAACTTCTAGTAGGATTGAAAAGGTAGAGTTTTAGGTAAGCTATCTAAACGATGATTTTGTAGTTAAATGATTACAAAACATGGTTAAATTTTAAAATATAAAATAATTATACTAATATTTAAAATTTAATTATATTTATCAGTATTTAAATGCAAAATCACTGTTAACATTTAACGAGTTATCATTTTCTATTAAGTAAAACTAATGGTGGTAAGAGAAACGGACCAAGTTTTCTTTTTAAATTTAAAGGATTAAGATGAAATTTGATATAAATTTAAATGACCAATTGTATATTTAAAATAATTTTTATCATTTTATTTTTTTCCCAAATTATCGTAGTATATAAAATAATATATGTGTATATATAAATATGTATTATTTAATGAGATTCATGTCCTTTTAAGTTATTTTCCACCAAAATTTCTCCAAACAAATTTTCCCTTTAACAAAAAGTCACTTCTAACGTTGTTTATCCAAATATAAATCATATTACATTATCCAACTTTTACCCAAAATTCCTTTTTTAAAAGTTATTCTATTTAAAACTTACTGCTTGTCCAAACAGGTCTAACTCACCATGTTAGACAACATTTCAGTGATGATGTCAAACATTGAAAACAAAAGAGATATAATTAAAACTTATATCTGGAATGTTATGAACTCTTTTGTGAATAATAATATAAACTAATTTTGAAAGTGTGAAATTTAAAAAATTGTGATGGTGAAAGATTAATGTGATGTCAACAATAACATTAACTTGTGCAGACAAATTCAAACAAGGCTGCTTTAAAAAATTCAAACAAATTCAAACTTTTTCCATAGATGATTTTTACGGATTTTAAGATGATTTTATTTCGATTTATGTATACCGTTTTAGGAACGGAGTTTTCAAACAAGGCTTTTATCTTTTTATTTAAGCTATAAAAGTTCTTAATGAGATAGTGGGGTTCATACATTGAGATAAAACTTAAGGTTAAATTACTTGCATCATTGGATCAATTTTATAGATGGATTTTACAGGGACATGTACAAATTTTAACAATTAATAATGATAAAATAATAAATGTTTATTAAAATATTCATCGTGACATTACTCCCATTTTAAACTTTTATGGGGATATTGTGCATAAAAAATTGGAGAGTGCTAATTACTTAGGATGGAAAACTTTTGGAGTAAATTTATACCTTTGACCATATTATGAATTAATATGATTTATATTAATTATAATTAGAACTGTTCACAATTTACACTTGAGAGTGGCTAGTTTGCAACAACGTTGTAAAAATAACTTCATATAAATGGAGATAAAATATATCTCACATATTTAACTTGTAGACCATAAATGATAATAATCTTCCCAGCAGGGTGTTTAAATTCAATCTTCTGTAGCATCCCAGATAAGATAAGCCTCCTGAAACTAGGATTGGCCTCCTAAAATTAATAGTCAAAACTTTTATTGAGAGAAATAAACTAGAAAGTTTTTGTTCCAATAAATTTTTTAGGTACACATATTAATTTATATATATTTGTTTACCTTTTTTTTCTTTAATTATATGATGATATTATGAATCAACAACTGTGGATATCATCAAAAATAATAATAATAATAATAATAAGAAACTATTACGTTATTTTGTTTAGGAGGATGCCTTTTCTATGGGATAATTTTGTTTATTTTCATTTCTACCCGTTAACTAACTAATATTTTTTAGGGTTAAAGGATAAATTTGTTCCGAAACAGATTTATATTGAGTTTCCGAAAGTTTTCTGAAGGGCAATATTATTTCAAAAGTATAGAAAACGGTGCAATATTACACAGTCGGTTAAAAAGGTTAAATTTAACTGCCAAATAATTTTGTTTATCTAAATAAAATTTTAACTTACTGTTTACCTCTAATATGATTAGAGTGACATTGCATCCTTATCTACCCTTCTAGACCAACATCACTCTAAATTTTTTTTTTTTTTTTACATTCAATACAGCTCGTGATACTTGACAAATTTCCCTTTAAACATTTTTTAATGGCTGTAAATTAATTTGCAGAGAATTTTCATTTTTCAGGGTACCACCCCTGAAACCCCCACGCAATTGGAGGTCTATTACGCGAAGCAGCATCTTCGAGTGGCCACACGCTCACACCCTTTTTTAACTCTTTACAATTACAGCATTCTCGTTCTGTCTCAGCTTCTTCTTCATAGTAGGGTTGCTGATAAACGCCACCACTCTGCCTTGTCGCACTTCCATTCACGACGCTTTCTTCTTCTCTTTCTTATCCCCATAAACCCCAACTCACGTTCTCCCTTCATCCGCCAAAATGGGTGCTTCTCTGCCCCCTAAAGAGGCCAACCTTTTCAAGCTTATTGTTGTAAGCAGCCTTCGATTTTCTTTCTTTGCTTCTCATTCTCTGTTTATTTAGATTTTGTTATTGCTTCTGGTGGCTTGATCCAAGTTTGCTCTCTTCCTCCTACTTTCTCAATTGCTTTGCCATTTTAAAACCCTAGAGTCTGTTATTTATATAATATAATATAATTAGTTGTTTACTGTTTATTTTGTTGTTGTGCAATCAAAGGAACTAATTTGGGGGTCTTCAGTTCAATTATGTGGGTTTTTGGTATTTTAAGGTCGTCAGAATTTAGTGTCAGTTTAAATAAAGTTTGGAACTATGAGTTTGAGCTTTTATTGCCTTCTTTATATTTAAGTTTAACTATCCACTATTGAAAGCAGTAAGTGCGAACGGCTTGCCACTTAATCAGCCCAAGTGTGGGGAGCTTATTCTTATCAATGTGCTTGCCTAGACAACCTAATTAAATCACGTTGTCATACCATGCACAATGAATATGATCAAATTATGTATATACTATGTATAGTGGAGTAAATTCCTTCTGGATATAGTCGGTGACTTTTGTTATTGTGTTATGCAAATGCTTTATCGGCACTTAAAAAAAGAGCGAATTTTGGGTGAATTTATTGCTTTGAAAAATACTGGGCATTGCTCTTGTTCCTATTTCATAGAAGGGATTGGCTATCTTGGGATCAATATCGGTGGTTGAGCCTTTAGATTTGTTTTAACAAAATCAATGTGTAAAAGTTCATGTTCTTGAGCAAGACTATAAATAGACTTTCTTGTTCTTAGTCATGAGGAGATCTTTATGCAAGGAAAATGCGTTTCCCCCTATGGGTGACTGTTGGTTGGTTCTTATTCTTATTTGCTTGTGTTCCCGTAGAAATCTTATGAAACCAAGCAATATAAAAAGGGGCTCAAAGCTGCTGATGCCATTTTGAAAAAATTTCCTGATCATGGAGGTAAGCATTTTGTTGTATTTCTCACGCTCACTTCTGGCCTGTAATAAACTCATTTTTCTTTTAAGTGACTCACAAGGAGCATAATTTGTAGTATTTTGTCAAGTTTTACATTCTTCATCTCCTCATCCTCGTTTATAGCAGACTTCATTAGATTTTTCTGACTATCTTCTTATTGTGTCTGATTGACCTCTGGTTGATAGAAACTTTATCAATGAAGGGTTTGACTTTAAATTGCATGGATCGTAAGTCTGAAGCATATGAGCTTGTTCGTCAGGGACTAAAGGTCTTCTTTTATCTCTGATCATACATGCTTAACCTATTTTCATTCATTGTCAGATAATCCATCTTAATTTTTTGTTCTCATGCAGAATGACCTAAAAAGTCATGTTTGCTGGCATGTTTATGGTCTGCTTTATCGATCAGATAGAGAATATAGGGAGGCAATTAAGTGCTACCGAAATGCACTGAAAATAGATCCGGACAATATTGAAATTCTACGTGATCTGTCACTCTTACAGGTAGCAATTTAATGCCTTTTGTCTCTCTCTCTCTCTCTCTCTATATATATATATATATCTCGCAATGACTCTTACTCGGGTATTAATTTTTCTGTCATAGATAGGAAGATGACAATTTCAACTGTTTTGTTTCATCAATTTAGAAAGTTCTATTCTTGCTCTGATGATTACTTCACTAGCCTTTTGGACTGTTTAATCATGTGATTATATTATGTCAACACCCTTATGATCTCAATTAAATTCAATTCTGGATAAAACTGTGCTGTTTTATGATTTTTGTTATTTATGACATGAACGTGTTACATTAACCAGATTGGTGGGTGAACATGTCTTTCTATTTGCAAAATCTTTTCTTTTTTGCTCTTAAAGAATTATATGGGAAAAATTCCATAAACTTGAAAGCATAGCTTCCCAAAAACTTATATGGCTCTCTATCTGGTAAATATAACCTGTTCATTTAGTCTGTAATTTATCTTCTTTTGGGACTCGCCTAATCTATGACTTAACAAGAGGTAGCTAGAGGATAGGGTTTCATGCTGGAAGTATACTGATATGCATGGCAAAAGAGAAAGAACACAGAAATTGAAAGTCTAAATTCATCACGCTCTAAAGGCTCCAAAATGAACACAGGTTTGCAATAATGAAGTCATGAAAAAGCCTTGTTTTGAATTGTACGGACTTTTCAAAGGTCAAAATTGTAATCTGAAGTCACTGCTAAACTAATGCGGGGAGATGATGGGGCCAAGGTTAGGACCCAAAGTTCTAGACTGACCAGTATTACCCACCCTAAAACTCAGTTTTCAATTATGTTAGCCCATTGATTGGTGAGGATAGCTTAAGCTGTTAGGAAATGGCCAAAGAACGGTTGTATTACTATCTAACAAGCCCTTTACCAACAAGCTCTTTAGCATTAAGCATGGGTATAATTGAGGCCCCCCATACACGGTACTGTAATTTATTCTAATTACAAGGGTGGTGGCAACACAAATTGAACTCATGACTGCTTATGTATAGAGACTTTGGTATCATATCAAGGACCTTTTTATCCTAAGGCTTAAGCTTTTGGGATAAGGTCCAATAATGGTTTATGAAGTGTCAGCTGCATTGTCTTCCAATGGACCGAAACAATATCTTTGATGTAGGTTTGGTTTATTAAATGTATCTCTATATTGTATTTATATTATGAATTTTTTTAGCATTTATTGTTCTCTCATATTGTGCTTTTTCCGCTTACTCATCTTCAGGCTCAAATGCGAGATTTGAGTGGCTTTGTTGAGACAAGACAACAACTTCTGACTCTGAAGGCAAATCATCGCATGAACTGGATTGGCTTTGCTGTTGCACATGAATTGAACTCTAAGTATTATTTCCTTCCTTAGATTTAGGTCTCAGTGTACTGTAGTGGTTTATTGTGTTTTGTTCCATTTATATTTCCATTCTCCGTAAAGATGAGGAGTTTGAACTTTGGGTCTACCCACACGACACCCCACCCCAAGAAACAGGCCTTGACGAGTCAGAATTAGTTTTTCATTGTGCAATAGAGGCCATTGGTAAACTTTATTTCTTTATTATGTTTTAGAGGTGGGTCCCAAAAAAATCCATGATTTAGTGTAGTAATAATGTTGTATGTTAGGAGTTGCTTGCAATGTTGGAATTGTTGGGTATGCGTCACTCATTCTGAAATTGAGGAAAATTGAATAGCTTTCTTAGGTGATGATATTGTGAACTGCCTGGATGAAATTGCCCCTTAACAAATGGATCTCAGGATTACCTCTCATGTGTGGCATTGTTTGTTTTGTTTAATCTGTGGCATTCTAAGAAAACATGTCATAGGATGTTGTTTAAGTGAACGTACCACTTATAAGAGATTTTTTATTAATATCATAATACAATCCACGGAGATATGATCTGGCACTTTGAACTTGTTAAGGTTTCTATTCTTTCATTGTTCACATAAATTAATTGTGGCATTCTCATTAGTCACTTGTTATTGACTTATTTGGTAATCAGCACATGTTTAATGTATATTTTGGAGTGAAAGTGTCTAATTTTGTTTTTATGACATGTGTCGGAATGCTTGTGGCATGGATATTATGATACTGTATTAGTGAATATTCTGGATCATCAAGTTTTTTTAAATGAATACTATATAACTTTACTCCTGTTTGTTGATGAATTGCTTTGAGAATAGGCTGGAGAAGACCGGTGCTGTGTTTAGCCTAAAGATTCTTTAGTGGTTCAAATATGTAGATATATGCACATGAGATTTCTTTCATTTACTTCATTCCAGTAGCTTGGTTTTAAGGCTTGGATTATGTTACTAGGGTCGGCACTAGCTTTGCTGTTATTAACTGTTTCTTGTTTATCATTATTTGGTTCTTTTGTACTGACTTTTTCTAATATGTAACAGTGCATCCAAGGCCGTTGAAATTTTGGAAGCTTATGAAGGGACATTAGAAGATGATTATCCTCCAGAAAATGAACGTTGTGAACATGGGGAAATGCTCTTATACAAGGTTTTCCCCTTAACATTATCTTCAGCTGTTTCTTGTTTAATGCCATTTCGCATATTAGGCTTTTGAGCTTTATTTTACGTTAACCCAGTGGAAGCTTTAGTCGTCTCTTACTATTTCATATTAAATTATGTTTATAATATGCAATATGTATTTTGAAACCTTATGAGATGATTTTGGTCTTTATACTATTATGCCCAGAAACAAACCTAGTATTAACCACTGAATTCTGGTGGAACTATGAAATAACCTGATTTCTTATCATCTATGATCTTTAGCGGATAAATGGGCATCTTCCATGTTACTCACTAGTTACATGTCTGACTAATTAAATACATTGGAAATATCTGGTTATTTCAAATGGCAATATGAAATGTGAATCCTTCAGCTGTCAATTCTACATCTGATTATACAAAATAATTTGAACTTTCTAATGGTATGAATTTTGGTCTTAACATTGATTTGAAAATGCATTTTTATATTTTTATACAGATCTCCTTGTTAGAGAAATCAGGATTGCTTGAGAGAGCTCTAGAGGAGTTGCACAAGAAGGAATCAAAAATTGTATGTATGTTTTATTTACTGGTTTAGTTTTATGATAGAAAGTGTAAGGAGAATGGAAAGTCAACTTGTTTGTTTCCTGTTCTTTTTAGGTTGACAAGCTTGCATATAAAGAACAAGAGGTATCTCTTTTAGTCAAGCTTGGTTGCGTGGAAGAAGGCAAGAAGCTGTATCAGGCCTTACTTTCTATGAATCCTGACAATTATAGGTGATCTTGCTGGGCATGTAGTTTCTTTTTTGAACACTCTTTATTGCAAAGTCTATCAAGCACTTGTACCTTTTATGTTCTCCCCTTGCTTCTGTCTTCTTTTAGTCCCTTCTATTTTCCTCAAGAGTTTTATGTGTTTTTGCATATCAAGTTTCTGTTTATATTGTTCAATTGTCATTGCTATGCATCTGTTATGTATTGAATAAAAGTTAAGACATTATTTTGTACTTGATCTGAATTGTTATGTATTTTATGGCACTCAAGTGGGATGGGGAACTCTTCCCCTAAAGGTAGTTATTGAGATGGAAGAACCAACCCTCTTGTATACTTCATAGAGCATCTCATATTAACTCCATGTTGGACTTAGGCATCCACCCTAACTGAATACTAGAATCCCTATATTCTAGGTAACAATAATCCCTATATCCTAGGTAACAATAATCCCTATATCCTAGGTAACAATAATTCAAATTTTGAATTAAATAACTGAATACATAATTAATAAATACTAAATTATCTATTATGCTAGAAACCCCAATAAAGTAGGGAACTCTTCCCCTAAAGGTAGTTATTGAGATGGAAGAACCAACCCTCTTGTATACTTCATAGAGCATCTCATATTAACTCCATGTTGGACTTAGGCATCCCACACTTACCTTAATCTTCATCGCTATTCTTTTGGTTACAATATGTTTGGTAGATTTTATCAATATAAGAAAGATATTATGTTTTCATAGAAACTAGTTTGGCTTTGAAGTTGTAATGAATAATCATGTTTAAGTACTTCTGTAGGTAATTTAATCAGATCATTTTGGGGTTATTTTTTTTCCATTTTCTTTTTTGCTCAAGGTAGACAATCTTTTTATGTATGTTCACCGACAGTTGACTCTGGTTTAGACTTCTGAGTCTCTAGTTCATGTATATATATTACCTTTGATATCTGAAAGCAGGGTAAGTCATAGTTGCCCTTGAATCAGTGTTGATCATAACTGAGAAAAGAAAACCGAACTCTTTCTGTTTAGGATTAGGCAACTGTGATTTGGTTTTATTTGACACAGTAATATAGTTTATCTAGTCTTTGAAGTTTGGTGGTTTTATTTGACACAGTAATATAGTTTATCTAGTCTTTGAAATTTGGTAGACAGCCCTCTTAATGTTATCATATCTTCGGAGTTTACTCAGTATTGTTATTTTCACGATAATATAGTTTTTCCCATGATTGGTGCTATTGTTAGGATGTTATTTAAGGCCTCTGATTATGTGTTATGTAATTAGCTGTCATGGTAATTTTTAAATACTTAACATTATGTAATGTTTGTATAACTCTTATTCTGAATAGTCCCCTAGCAGTGCACTTTTATCCACACTTGTGGCCTTTTGGAAGCTAAATCTGTTTCTTTTTGCTTCATATTATCACTCAGATACTATGAAGGCCTTCAAAAATGTGTCGGATTATATTCAGATAATGGCCATTATTCTCTTGATGAGATAGAACGGTTAGATGCATTATACAAATCTCTTCAACAACAATACAAGTGGTCTTCTGCAGTTAAGGTAATGGCTTATGCTTTTATTGTTATGCAAAAACAGCAACGAAGCCTTTTTCCACTAGGCTGCGTTGGCTAAATGGATCATATGATATGATTATGTTCTATTGTAGACTAGATCCATGGATTTTATTGTTATACGCTCTCCTTTAATTTTCTTTAATATGGTTTTGATCTGTATCGAAACAACAATTAAGTTACCATTTTCAGATGTTATCTGCATGAAGATATTTTCATCTGTCTTTGTTTCAGGTTTCATGTTGCATATATTTTATTCATTTTCAGTAAGCCTTGTTCCACTAGGCTGTGTTGGCTACATGGATCTCATGATGTCATTATGATCTATTGTAGACCAGATTCATGGAATTTATTGTTATATGCTCTTGTTTAATTTTCTTTAATATGGTTTTGCTCTGTATTGAAACAAAAATTAAGTTACTATTTTCACATGTTATCTGCATGATGATATTTTCATCTGTCCTTTTGTTTCAGGTTTCATGTTGCATATATTTTATTCATTTTTCAGTACCACATTTTGCGTCCCCCCTGCCCCCAAATAAAAAATGAAATAAATGAAAAACAACTGTATCACGTACGCACACTTCATGGAAGGCCAGGATTTCCTTTTACCTTGCTACAAAATTGGAATGTGGTATGTACAGGAAATGTTTCTTGAAATATCCCTTAGCTTGAAAAGTAAAATTATTATAAGGTGTTTTCCCCATAATTACTGCATGAAATAGATCCTGGTTAATGTTTATTATGAGAGAGAACTGTTTAGAGATAATTTGGACTGCACCATCTATAGAAGTATACTGGTATACTTAATGATGAACAATTTTATTGGAGTGTCCATATTTTAGAATCGAACTCATTCTCCATTGGATCTGTATGTTTGCCAGAGAATACCGCTTGATTTTCTACAAGGTGGAAAATTTAAAGAGGCAGCGGATAATTATGTCAGGCCTCTGCTAACTAAGGTATATGCAATTCTTTTTTGGATAACATATGGCCTGTTCTAGTCTAGTACCTTCAAAACTAATTGACATTTCCTGTTTGGTATTTTCAGGGAGTTCCATCCTTGTTCTCTGATCTTTCTCCATTATACCATCACCCCAGGAAGGTTAGTTCTATCACTTCTCTTCTGATACTAAAAGATTTTGAAGCATCTCAAGGCTATAACAATATATTATGCTAGTGGAAAATGTTGCTTCCTTTCAGTATTAAAGTATTTAATCTCCTTACCTCTAACAGGCGGACATTTTGGAACAACTTATTCTGGAGTTAGAGCATTCAATTAGGACAACTGTTCAATATCCTGGGAGGTAAGATAAGCCTGGAACTATTGTGTTGCAGCACCCGAATAATAAATGTGTAGCAGATATGGTTGGCATTTAATGATCTCTTATCAGGAAATTCATTAGGGAAGATAGAGGTTTAATAAAGGATATTTACAATCATTATGGACTATATGAGAATGACGATCTGTTCGAGACCAACTTGAGCGTTGATTTTATGTCTCAGGTCACGTAATGTTTAGGTCTTATCTTTTAGGGAATCTGCAGGACATATTAACATGCATGTCTAGTATAGCTGCATGTTGAAAAGCTGGACACTTTTGCCTTGACATTCCACACATGATTAGCACAATAAAGTGGCTTCAAATTTGGCTAGGCAGAATTTTGTGCAAATTGTGGGTTGAGCTTTGATATGGAATGTTGGGTGCAGAGACATGTAGCATGTCACAGTTTCATCTGAATTTTGATGCTTAGGAACCTTTCTCTTATCGTCTGAATTTTGGTGCTTAGGAGCTTTTCTCTTCTACTGGATGCTAACCATAATTTATCTTGTATACAGTTTGGAAAAAGAGCCCCCTTCAACTCTTATGTGGATTTTGTTTTTATTGGCTCAGGTTGGTGGCCCTATTTAGGATATTTTTAAGATACATTTTTAGTGCATTCCTCCATTTTCGATCCTCATTTGAATTTTGAATTTACACTGGTACAGCATTATGATAAACGGGGCCAACATGAAACTGCTCTTTCAAAAATTGATGAGGCTATAGAACATACGCCTACTGTTATTGATCTATATTCTGTCAAGGTTTGTTCATACCTTCAATGATTCTTGTTATTTTCTTTGTTTTGGTCTAGTTAATTTTTTGCACAAACCATTCCGTGATATTATGAAACTTTGTATTCTATTGAATGGAGTATAACAATCTAACACTTGTGTGCTTAAGCTGATAACTTTTAGCTTTCTTGCACTCTTAGTATAGAGCATGTTACTTAAGCCACCTTATATACTCTTCTGCTATGCTACGTGTAGCAGTATAGTGGGAAAAATGCTCAAATGCCAGATGCTAATGTTTCTTCCATTGCTTGAATAATAATTTTTACTCATCATATGAACTTTGAGAAATGGATATGTCAAAATCTGTGGAAATCATCATGTTAATATTTTGATTGTTTGGATAGCCCGTTGGGAGAACAGACACAGATTCCGAGGTAAATATGTGAGAGGAATTTTGTCTCGGTAAGCACATGAATGGATTTTGGTTGTCCAAACGGGCTAACCAAACAAACCTATTATCATAGAAAGGGCTCTTCTATGAAAAATAGAGGTAAAGTGATAGCATCGCTAGTGAGTTGATTGTGAGCTTGATGGCACAGATGAGTGATATTGAGTTGAGATTGGAAGTTTTGGTTAGTACAGCAGTCTGTATTTTCAATAGTATACATAATTTTTTGTTGAATTGTTTTGTGTCTTTGTTTACCAGAGCCGGATACTGAAGCATGCTGGTGATTTGGCTGCTGCTGCTGCATTTTCAGATGAAGCTAGATGCATGGATCTTGCTGATCGCTATATCAACAGTGAATGCGTTAAGCGCATGCTGCAGGCTGACCAGGTTTTCATCTTATTATTGAATCTGAATTAAATTCACACTTGCCTGCTCTGTGTTAGTAATCTAGACTTCTCTTTTACCTTTTCTGACTACTTTGTTTATATTTTCCCTTGTTACTAGGTGGCTTTGGCAGAAAAAACTGCTGTTTTGTTCACAAAGGATGGGGATCAGCACAACAATCTTCATGACATGCAGTGCATGTGGTCTGTATCTGAAGATGTGTTACATTGGGTACTATACAAAGAATATTGCGTTTTTCCTTAATGCATTTCTTATCATTTATCTTTGAAAGGTATGAGCTTGCCTCGGGTGAAAGCTATTTCCGTCAAGGTGATCTTGGGCGGGCTCTCAAAAAATTTTTGGCGGTGGAGAAGCATTATGCTGATATTACTGAAGATCAATTTGATTTCCATTCATACTGCTTAAGGAAAATGACATTGCGAACTTATGTTGAAATGCTTGCATTTCAAGACAGACTGCACTCGCATGTATATTTTCATAAAGCAGCAGCTGGAGCTATCAGGTGAATGAATTGTTATTTTCCTTTCCTTTTGTTCTTCTTTTGGTATACGTTCGTGGCAATCCTAACCTTGCAGCTTAAGCTATATTAGTGATTTGGATGGGCCCAAGCGTACCCTTATGAAAAATTAACAAGCTTGAGGCAATCCGAACCAGTAACCAATTAGCTTAAAGTCCAAACCATACAAAACATTAATAATATGTTTGGGACGCAATTTCTTCTGCTTCAACACCCATTGTGAGGCTGGAATTGGGATGTTATAGTTTTGTTACCAATTCCACTACACAGTTAATTTTGATTGCCATAACAGTTCTGCCTCCTGCTTTTATGACAACTTTGTGACAAATGGAATACAATGTAAAATGCACTACACTCGCTGATTTTGTATGTACTGTCTCATGGATGTTAGATTATTTGCTGCAGATGTTATATAAAATTGTATGATTCTCCTCCAAAGTCTGCAGCTGAGGAGGATGAAGATATGTCCAAATTGCTTCCATCTCAGAAAAAGAAGATGAGGCAAAAGCAGAGAAAGGCAGAAGC
>JANTPZ010138498.1:0-31372 GCA_025593235.1 Vachellia pachyceras
CAACTGGAGGTTAATTTCCTTTTGCCTTATTTTCTTCTATTGACCTACGCATTCGATTATTGATTGCGTTCCAGAGTTTGGAGAATTTGTATTTGAGGAATGGGGGACTAGGGGGTGCTTGGCTTGGATTTAACCTCTCTATGTTTCCCAGTCGGCTTTCCCCCCTCAGCCTTGTCATAGCTAAATTAAAGAGATTCACCCCCCCCAAATGTAGGATTGTAAAGAAGTGGTCTATGAGTGGACTGGCAAGTGCCGTTGTTGCCAAGGGTCGGGATACGTAAGCTACTACAACAAAAGGGGCAAATCGACTACCTGCAAATGCATTCCTTGCATGGGAATTGGTATTGTTCTCTTCAATATTGGCATGCATATCCTTCATATTTTATTCAGGTGTCCTCTCTTCCTTTGTAGACCCATGTGATTTGCTCTCTTGTTTCTCTAATGCTAGATTGAACTGAACTGAAAGACAGCGGGTCAGTATATTTGAGAGGGAGGGCTGTTAGTAATGATGTCGAGAATATATGTTTTAAATGAACAAATTTAACTCCATGGTCCGACATTCTCTTGTAAAAAGGTCATATGTTAGTCCTTTATGCTTGTAACATAACCGTAATGCCCTTTATGCCACAACGCTAATTTACTTAGAGAATTCAGTATTGTACTGTGCTTTGTTGATGTGTTATTCTGGTCCTTCTCCTGTCTATTTTGTTTAAAGCTGATCATTCTGAGAGCATGTCTCTAGGAAGTTGGCGATGGAAAATCTTTATCTCCTTGTCATACTCTTGTTACTTGTTATCATTTACTTTTGGGTTCTAAGGCAGCAACATCTTTGGCTGCAAAGTTTTCACACGTAACATTTCATAAGTATTTTGGGTTTGATGCATCAATTGTGATACTAGACACTCAATTCTTTTCATTTTTATTGTCTAATTCTCTTCCCATTGTAAGCACCCAATATCATGCCCCTACACTCTTATAGGCCTATTTTCAATGTCGAGTTTGTCTGAAGCTCGTGCTGTGTACCAAAAATAGAAAATCATCTGCTGTAATTTGTGAGATATGTGGTTTTTTATTTTGTGGCATACCTGTATCTAGGGAAGCTTGAGGGCATAATTCTTTAAACAAAAATGGCTAATTAAATTAATGCACGTTGATTTTGGGTCTGTGATCTATTGCATTGTTTCATGCTTTTAGCCTTCGCCTGTCCATGTTATGCAATGCGTGGTATGGGAAAACCATCTATCTATAGTATGGATTTGGAATCTGATTTTTTTAGCTAATTATAAGAGAAATACGTTGAACTGCTATATCTGATTTCATGAAATGAAATGACAACTTTCTTTAATTATTCACTTTCCAGTTGATTATCCTCCCTTGCAAAGGAAGATATAGGAAATTTTCATTCATATGTCAGTCATGACTGATTGATCCGGTTGGGATTTGGGAATAGAATCTCTTGCTTGACAATGGCGTCTTGTTTTGTCATTCAGTCAATTCATATATCTTAGACTTAT
Source organism: Vachellia pachyceras (assembly GCA_025593235.1). Lineage (NCBI taxonomy): Eukaryota > Viridiplantae > Streptophyta > Magnoliopsida > Fabales > Fabaceae > Vachellia > Vachellia pachyceras. Next base: position 1,515 of record JANTPZ010138498.1, read on the forward strand.
AATGATGGTACACTTTGAATCCCATGCAGATATGATTCATATCAGCATCCAACTTATTCGGGACATGGGATTTCTAACTTTGCAGTTTATGGTTTTCCTTTGACCTTACTTCACCTAAAAAAACTAGAGTTAAATAAGAGTTTTGTTGCTCAGAATCCAAAACATTTTTGTAAGAACTAAGAAGATCCACATTTTCTCTTATGTCTTTTGCCTTAATAGTTAGCTTGAGCCCTAGCTATCTTATAAATTATTCACTAGTCCCTTGTATCTTTGAATGCACTAGACTGATTTATAAATGCTTTATATGCTGGCGTTAGAACGTGAACTTGCACTCACTAGTAGAAAGTTTGTTTTGCAGGATACGTGCAGAAGATAACAGCTCGAAAGGACATTGACGTAATGGAGGATTTGGATAATGGAAAGTCATCATGACAAAATAATTTCCAGTTTTCTTCTAGGTTTTTCCTTTCCTTTCTTCGGGAAGTTATACTGTAGCCTACTTGATGAGCCGTATTCTTTAGCTAGTGAACTAATAATAACTTATTCATGTAAATCAACCCTTTGCAATTGTAGACTGGAAAAAGCAAACCCCCTCCACACGAAATATAGGAATATACTTGTAGCTTTTGGAAAGAATTTATCCTTTTCCTATCCTGCTATTCCTTCCAGGGTCAATTTGTCGAGGAATAACTGATAACCTAAGATTCGCATGATGTCTAGTGGAAGAAGAATGATAACTCACCACCTCCAGTTTCCAACTCTATTATAAAGACCTCCTCCTTTATTCAATCGATCTGATAGATCAATCCACCATTGTGGGGAAAAAATGTCAAGTACTAGATTCCTTGATTTCCAATACAACCTTTCAAAGAGAAAGTACCTGCACACGCCATCTCGTCTGTTTTCATCCCCAAAAAGACTCAATTCTGAATTGAAACAGATATTTGAGCCAGGCATAGATGACGTGAAGCAGGTATTTGACAAATTTGATTCTAACAGGGATGGGAAAATTTCTCAGCAGGAGTATAAGGCCACCCTGAAATCTCTAGCCATAGGGGGAAACATAGCTCGAGATTTTCCGTGTGGTTGATCTGGATGGAGATGGTTTCATCAGTTTCAAGGAGTTCATGGAAGCTCTGAAGATGGGTGGTGGGATTAGAAGAGTGGATATAGAAAGTGCATTTAGGGTGTTTGATAAGAATGGTGATGGGAAGATTACAGCAGAGGAAGTTCAGGATATGCTGAGGAGGCTGGGAGAAAGTTGCAGCCTTGATGATTGCACCCGAATGGTGAGGACTGTGGATACTGATGGAGATGGAATGGTTGACATGGATGAGTTCCTTGTAATGATGACTCGGTCCTTGTTGACTCGTGGCTGATTACTGGCCATTGCTCATTTAAGATGCAGAAGGTGAAATGGGAAAGAAACATAACACAAGAACAAGAGTGGATTGATTAGATTCAGTACAAGGGCCTTATTGTGCATGACATGTTTATATGCTCTTCATATAGTTGGTTTACATGTTCCTTATAAACCAAATATGTCTGGAGATTCTTCTAAATTATGTAATTTTTTTTTAAAAAGACTAGTGAACTCTTAATGCTTGGGTCACTTTTGCTACTTTTCTATTTTTCTTGGTATTAAAGGAAAGAATAATCAAGCAGGTGAGTCCTGACATTATCAAGCCAACGAGTTTAGGAATTTTTATTTACTTGCAATGTTATCGGATAAAAGATAAACTCGCTAAAATTATATAAACAATTCTTGCACCGTATTTTCATCTCAGTAGATAGTATCACTGACAATGTCATGTCAAAATAGAGGAGCAAAGGTTTCTGAAATTTTCAATTGCAACTCATTCACTTGATTCTTTAATTGATGATCACAGCTAGCTAGAAGCTGAACTTTTGACGTAATAATCAAGTTAAAAGTAGAGACTAGCTGAAACCAAGTTAGTTATTTTAGAATCTTATTCACTGTAAATGATATAATTTAAAAAAGATAATCATTTATTCATTGTAAATGAAATAATTTAAAAGAGACGGTCATTTCACAACCATACAAAGAGAAGAAACTTGTTACAAAATTGTAATTAAAGATGCATACCAAAATTTTTACAAGTTTTGAATTAACTTATATTAAATGTTTTACAATATAGAAGTTAAATATGTTTAAAAAGCTTTGTGCGAAAGCTCTTTTTTTGCATAGCTTCCAAACACCCATCTTGCCAATCAATCCATGCAAGAGATAGCTTCTCACCAAAACTCTGCAACTCCAAAAAGAAAGAAAGAAAATGGAAGGCTGACAAAGCAAAAGAAACGTACTAGATTTTCTCTCTCTCTCTTTTTTGTGGGTATATAATAAGAGCACATTTTATTTTGCTTTGATATTCACAAACATTCAAGCCTAGCTAACTGCACAGTGCACACAGAATTCACAGTAGAAAGCTTGAATCAGCATCAAGAGGTCCCATATGCTAGCAGGAAAAAAAAAAACCTCCCAATCAAATGCTTCACTTTCATCTCGTCATGCCCGGTGGTATAGCTGGACCTACTGTAACACCAAGCCTTCTTGACCTTGCCACGTTGCCTTCCCACCCTACACTTCAATCCATTGTCCAACAACATAAATCACTGCCATATTATTTACCTTGAACAATATAAGAACAAAAAGCACTTTGATTATTGTTCATGGTCAACGGGTCATCATCTTATGTTAATTACCTAAGCTGAGGTCAAATCCATATTGTTTCAGCTGTCTGTATTCCTGGCACAGAGCGCAAGGCTCACAGCAGAAATGAACAAAGCAATCCATACATGGAGCCTCTGGTAAGTCAAATTGTGCCCTCATTCTTGACCGATAATTGCAAGAGTACAGGCATGCAAGTCCAGTGAGAGCTAATAACCCATAACAAAGCCCACTAGAACCACAAGCTGCACATAACTTAAAGATCAGTATTACTTACACAAGCCACTTCAAACTACTCCTTATAGTTTGGTCTACACAATCTGCTTGTTCCCTAATCATATTCATTTTAGTGTCACTGACAAACTCTAACATATTCTATTTCCATTCCTAAATATAAAAGTTGGACAAGAGAATTATTTTAATCTTAAATATATGTCTAAATCCATTTTCTCTCTCAAAATTATAATTTTTCTCGTAATTATAATTAAAATAATGTTGATTACCCATAATAAAGGGATTTTTATCAAGGGGTAGTTACAATATACATGATTATAAAGAGTATTTAGGAAATTAATGTACATTTGTTATAAATAACTAACTCAACTAATTTCTCTATATCAACAAATTAATTATCTTACTTTTATATTAATCATCAGGATGAGAGCAATTTTTAATAGAAATAATCTGTTTGACAGTGAATGATACATTTCATGTTATAAATTGACAAATTGGCATCAGATGAAACCATAGATCGTGATTCTGCAGTTGCTTACATGGATTGCCTTCATCTAAAATCTCTGCGACGCGTCCAAAAGTAAAACAAGGGCAGAGGCAAGTGACTAAACCTTCAAGAAGGGAAAAAGAGAAGAAAAAAAGCCAACTAAAATGTGAATTGTGAATAGAAAAGGTTGAATAGATATATATAGAGTTAAATAATTTCTGGTTTCTTACAAAGTGAAGGATCGTCAACACAATGGAAAAGATCACTTGACCACTGAGGCGTGAAGACAGAATGCCTCATGATGGTGGGAGGAGCAGAAGAAACGTGTGGAGTCCCATAATTTGGAGGGACATAACCTGGACGGCTATGCTCTGAATATATGTCGGCTTCATCTTTTGAAGGATACATATGTTTCTGACAATATTTAGCAGATAATCAGAAATCAATAATATTGCATCATATAAATAAGTAGAATCAGGTCATTAGTTTAATTAATAGCAACTAATTAAGATTAATCTAATGCATGAGCAATTTCATAGAAAGAAGTAGGCACTATTTTGCATTACCGTACGTTTCCTTCTTGGCTCTGCAATTTCCACGAACAACCTCGCTGCTGGAAGATGAAGCAATCGTCATTTTCAATCGTAATCTAGTTGACTTGGTCATTGAGAGTGCCAGGATATCAGCATCATTCAACATTAAAAGATGATAGTCTATAAATTAATGGTTTTATTAAATGCAATGTGGAAGATGATAAATCATTAACTAATGCTATAAGGCGACCAGTCAATTTTATGTCAACTAGATTGCATTTTTTTGTATTGTCTTGAAAGCTACCTTCTTGTTAATCAATACGAGTCAATGCATAATCAGTTAGATCATATTGCCTTAATTTACAAGCAAGTGATGGTGGCAAAATTGTTCTATAAACTGTCATATATCTTACGACTAACGAAACCTCAACTTGTAAAAGAACATCCCTAAAATACTGTGATTATATATACAGAGAGAGAGAGAGAGATGGAATCAGACATGAGGTATTACTAATCAAAACTAACTCCTACTCATTATAGATGTATCCAAGCAAATCATTGGAAGACCCCACAAGAAAAAAATGGAGGAAAACTAATCCTGGGTATTATCTACTGACGCTATTGACGGAAATGGTTGTCCGGAGAGTATAAAAAGAGGAGATGAAGAAGACGAAAAGAAAATTGTGCAAATGTTTCTGTGTAAGTTGGGTTTAGGGACTTTCCTTTATGAGTAATTCACCTTACCTATTTCTATATTAGGAGTGTAAATTGGGTTAGCCGACGAATTTCTTACATTATATAATAGATACCCTCGAGTACGGATTGCAATACCAAAACTCAAAGCCAAGACAATAAAGGCTTTACAAAGTGATAATTTGGTTTTATTTACGTGTGCACTTAAAAAGAAAGACAATGAGTTTGATCTTGTCGTGTGAAAAATTATATGTCTAAATGGAAAGATGTGGATAATATTTATATAGTATGGAGAGATGTTTTAAAGTGGTACCTTTTGAAGCAATGCCTCTTTAATTAAAAGTCATAATCATACCACTTCAATAAAAAAGTCACAACTATGATGACTTTTCTATTAAGAGTTACATTTTTATAATATGTAGAGATATATGACTTTAGAATTATAACTCCCTACACAACTTATTAATTTGAAGGATATAAATTTTAAAAATCACATATTTTCATTTTAAAAATATTCCAGTTTACGAGAAATGAGAATAAAAAGGGTATAAAATAAACTAACAGAAATAAAGAGAAATCAACCATTGGGGACATATATATATGCATGTAATATTAATTATCACGAATACATTGATTTCTTAACAAATTACAATGTATACTAAAATAAATGCTATAAGGAAAAACTTAAATGAAGTTGGTTAATTTCTCCGATCACAATTTGTTAATTTTTGTTCTTGTTACAGTGCGTGTATTGACCTAATCAATGCTAACAATTTTGATTTAAAGGGCTTGTTTGGGTTTTATGTTAAAACCATGTTGCACACGAGTTGAAACAACATTCTTCTCACATATTTAACTTGATTTATGTAAAATTACTCTTTCAGCAGACTTCAAAAAAAACGTACAAAGTTTTGTCTATTTGATAATCCATGTACCCTTACGCAGTGGCGGAGCCACATGCTTGTTAGGGTGGGCAATTGCCCCCACTCAAATTTTTTTATTATATGCAAATAGCTATTAGATTTTTATTTTGCACCCATTAATATTTAAGATTTGAACTCACTCAAATTATCTACACTAATAAACTTGTTGTCATTTGTTTGAAAATAAAAAAGTTACCCACTGCTCTGAAGTCCTGACTCTACCGCTGCCCTTACGTCAAGTATTACCTCGTCCTCACAATTATTTTTCTATCTGCTTGTCATTTCCACAGATAAACGAAACAGCGACCAATTTATATATATATATCTTTGAGGAATACTTTGTTTCTAGCTAGCAAGCGATCGTTGTCATTTAGTAATCAAGTTTTGTTTTCTCTCTTGGCCATTAGTGAGCAATAATCCACAGTATCATAATTCTTCTCTTTTCCTTTTGCTTAATTTCAACCCAATATACGACGACCTTGTTTCTGCTGCTGAACCTTGAATAATAATACATTAATAATTATTGAACCTTGTTATGTAATCATTTTGTGAAATACAATACCTAGATTATCGAATCTGCAGAACAAATTGCACTGTTCACCTACACAAAACAAATCGATTTGCTGTGAATTTTATAGTTTATTCCGGTGAAATTGATCATTAGAATCGAGACCAGCTAGCAAAGTTATTTATAACGACCAGACTTTTTAGTACATATTAAGTTATACTGTAATATAATGCCTCAAAAATTATATTTAAAGAAGATGGATCCAATTATGTGATGTAACATGGCAATGATCTGCAGGCAATTTTAAAGCTGGTGCCTATGTATGAAGTTGAAATTCTTCGCTTTCGTAGGTTGCCATAATCAAGTTAGAAATGGCTTTAGCTGTGTAGACTCTACCTAGGGCTTGTTTGGATAGTCCGTTGGGAGAACGAACACAAATTCCGAAGTAAATATATGGGAAGAATTTTGTCTCGGTAAATTCAGGAATGGCTTTTGGAGAGGCAAACGGCCTCCCCAAACAAACCCAAAGCACGCTTCACACCATTCTCATTTCTTTTTGCTTTTGTATTATTTTCTGTTCGGATCTTATATCTTTCGAATGTCTCGAGGAAGTGGCAATAATTTTTTATCTGAATCTGTATTATGATTAAGTCATCATCATCATCACTTCTTTTAATTAGGGCAGTGTAAATACAAAAAAAAGTTCTTGGAAGAGTCACCTTACTCTCAATTGAGCCTACTATAGTACTAGTTATATCAGAAAAAAGAACGTAAATCATTTTTAGAATATTAAACGTGAAGTTGAAGGAAGTGATGAAGCTGATGAGCGCATTGCATAAACTATTCCTTCTGATGAGGACTTAATTGAAGATCATGAGTAATAACAGGTTGGTAGCTATAACAGGGTAAGATTCAGAGAACCCAACAAATAAAATAAGGGTTTAATTTCTTGATCTGACATAGTAAAATGAGCCTCGAGCTTTGAGAATTAATGATTATATTAATTAATCAGAATCATTAAAAGCAAATGGATTGCAAAGAGACAAGCTTTGCCAGGTCAAGAGGAAACCATAAGGGAGACAAGCTCTCAGTCCTAACCTTCTGTCGTGCAACAACCTACGAGGACGTTTTTTTCTTTTCTTCCTTAATTTTTTTCCTTAACATGAAATCCTCTTTCATCTAGGATTTGACCCTTTTCCCAAACACTCTCTCATTTCCATTATATGTATTCCTTCAATGCAAAACTCATATTATGTGTTCTCAATTGATTATAATTTATATTAACATAATTATACATTAAAATTTTTTCTAGAAAGAGTGTGATTGTGTATAGGGGTTTTATCTTCTTTTTTTTTCAATTTCTGAGCATATTATTACATATGATAAGCCTCCATGATCTTGTTATGGCAAAAGAACTGAATTTAAAAGTACTTAATTGTATGATTGTGGACGAAATAATGATTATTTCATTAGCGTGTGTGTATTCAACCATAATCTAGAAAATGAAAAGTTTGCGATATTAGTAATTTAATAAGTATTTAAGTAGGATTAACTTAGTTTATTAGATTTTGTTATATATAGATTTAGATCGAGTTAGAAAGCTTTTGGAGGATATGAACATGCATGTGAAAGACACGTGAAGGTCAATATAGTTTCAACAGCTAGAAAAAAAAGATTCTTTTGACAAATGCGTTGTTGTTAATGAGTTTAATAATGGTGTTAAAGTTGCATGTTTTGTACGTATAAATACATTTTCCATTCTTGTGCTTACCACTAATCTTTTTCTAATTAACAAATAAGCCCGTGCAACGCACGAGACGTTGAATATCTCCCTCGTATAATAAGAATTGAGTGGTTTACTTTGAGAATATTCTGAGAAGTTAGTAAAAATATTATCACACTATTAATGAAAAATATAATTGAATAACCATAGTTTCTTACAGGAGATATTAAGAAAGGATCAAAGACATCACCAAGACGAAGCTGGCCGCGGCACTGTTCGTATGAACAGTGATTTGTGAGTAGAACTGGTGGCAGCTAGCCGATGAACAGCATTTTTTACTCCTAAATTATAATATTTTTTTTAAACCCTCCCTATTAATTCTACATAGTAAAGGTATTTCTCATGGGATAGTTTCTAATATAAGTGATTAAAACTAATATTTAAAGAAACATGATTTTTTTTTTAGAAAAACATCAGTGCAACGTCTTATGAAAGGAACACAATCATAAAAAAAAGTTTTATAAGAAATGAGTACATGCAATAACAACTTCTGGTGCAAAAAAATGGTAATAAATTAATTTATCCTGCTCACTTATTATATGAGACTTTTCGGTAACGATATTTCTTCAATGTCACTTCACAACGATTTCTCCATCTTTTTACAAACAACTCAATTGAACTAATTTTTTAGTCTGTAAAAATTAGTTATCCAACTTCAGTATCTAATTAACACCGAGAGTATTGATTAAATATACAAAGGAAAAGGAGTAGCCATGCTCCGTTTGATAATTAGGAATCTCAAGCCCACATGGCCTTCAAAATTCAAACGCTATGAGCATCTTCTAGCTACTTCTTCAAAGTACGAGGACAATCAAATCCTCAAATAAAAATTAAACTCCATGTTCTTTTTAGAAAAAATTAAGTTCACTTCTTTCCCCCCCAACACTTTCCTTTACTTTTTTTTTTTATCTTCTCCATCTGTTTGTTGAGCTGGCTCGGACTGGAAATGTTATTATCAAGGTTAGCGAAAGTTTTTCACGCATAAAAAAAATATTTGAGGACAGGAAATTTCGTAAGATGTTTGAATATAAGATAAAAAAACTCAAGCTCAGAAATAAACATTTTATCAGTAGGTTTATTCTAAAACTTGTGGAATTTGTATATCAAGAACAAGTTTAGTTTGGATATACAGCGCTCATTTTAAGAGATTAATTGATCTACTTCAATATGCTTAACTCAAACATATTTGGCTATAACATAAACGGAAGCTTTAGATTTGTATTTAATTAACATAATAAGGCCACCATCTAGTGTCAATAGTCAAAATCACCGGCAAAACATGTACTTTTAGTGTTACCCCTAAATTTTTTAACATACTTGTTGTGATGATGAGTCAATAATTGCTTTCACAAAGAACTAAAGTTAACAAGACCCACATTCCTAACATAAGATGACAAATCCGAGCAACATGTTATGTCCACTAAAAGGAACAAACGGGAGAATCCATCCCCCAGATCATATATATATATATATATATATATATATAAATGACCAAACATCTTCATCTGAGATCCAAAACCCTTCAACTTGAAGGAACGCAAAAAGAAAAATCTGCCCTAACCCCTCACATGAAACTGTCCATGCCATGCCTAAACATGTTTAATCTATAAGCAACAATATTACTAACCCTTGTGCATTGTGTATTGCGTTATTATTAGCATCCTCAAGAGCTTCAAGCTCTAACAAGCTATAGCTATAGCTGCTTCACTGTTCAACTATGGACCCAAGAATCTCCTTCTCCAATGATTTTGTGGATGTCCAGCAAGCCATCAGTATGAAGCGTGAGAGCATATACAGAGAAGCTCCTGTATCATCGGATTTCGAATTCTGTGTGAAGAACTATGTCATGATCTCAGCAGATGAGGTTTTTTCCAAGGGCATGTTGTTGCCTAATAATAATAACCAGTCCATGACTTCCAAGAAGAAGACGGCTACTCTGAGAGATGAGCTTCTTGTGAGTGACGACTTGAACGACGACGTATTGCCAAGAGTGCCCAAGAGTTCAAGCAGATGGAAGGAGAGGCTGGGCTTAAGAAAAAGTACTTCTAATAACAAAAAGGATAAGAATAAGAGTTGCAGTACTGATGGGTTTCTGCTCAGAGTAGCTGAAGAAGAAAGGCCTAGCAAAGACAATCCGGTAATATCTATATTATCCCAGATTCTCTAAAAGGTTTTGATTTTTTATCCATCATTCCTTGATTATTGGTTGCTAATTAGAGGAAGAATTGAACCCAAGTTGATACAGAGAGAGGTCTTCTTCTCTTTTTTTCTGATCACTATCATCAATCTGTGCTAAGCAGTAGAAAATAAGAGTAGTAAATTTTTCAGCCATAGAGATTAATAAACCAGTTTCTTATTACTTTGTCACAGGGACTGTTTTATGGAGGAGGTCAGAACATGTGCTGAACTATATATATATATAGCTAGCAGCAGCAGTGTTCGTCGAATCTCTAGGAGGAAGGTTTATTCGTCTGATGATAATTTTAAGCGATGTTTCTTTTATCCATTATTAACTAGAAATAGAAAGATGTATGGTACCTTTAGCATTTTGATCAGTGTACAAATGTTTGCAGTAGAAGAAAGAACAACCCCGTGATCGAGTAGATCAGTATTGGTTGTGTGTATGTGTGTGCAATACGTCCAATTTTCCTATGGAGAGACCACTTGTTTTCTAGTAATTAAGTTGTCTATTTTCTTCCTTAAATATGTTGTTAAACGATACGTATTATATGCACGAGACATGTATCTGCGTCTGTTATCTGATTCTTTTAAGTATGTTGAAGAAGCAAATGCTAAGTATTATTAGATTATCAGTCTTTCAATGTTAAAGAAAAAGGCATGATAAGAAATAGAAGGAATCAAAAACTGATCGAAGAAGGTTTGTATTTATTGTTGTAGATATACCAAAAACCGCACAACTGAGCAACCAACAGTGACCTTTGAATATCAGTCAGAAGAACTCCAACGTAACTAGACTGAAACATTTTTCATGGACAACGCTTAGGATTAGGAACGTGAGACTGTATATTTTAGCACAAGCACACTTGTTACCGTTATGCAGTTTCTTTCACAGGATTAATTCCATCAAATATTATTTGCTCATAATTTAGCAGTCAGAAAGCTACATAATTCAAATCATAGAAGAATAAAGTTGATTTCAAATCTGGCATATTAGAATTTGGTTTTTTTTGGGGGGGGGGGGGGTTCCCCCCTATTAAATAGTCATATGTGATATATAAAAGCTAAATTGTATATAAAAATTTCTATTTTCAATTATATGCAGATAATCTCTCTAATTTTTTAAAACTTTACGCAAAGAACTCTTATTATTTGTTTTGCTATTTTAATAAATGAGTAAAATGTGATAGAAATTTTACATGTGCATGACTTAAAATTAAGAAAAGATCATCTACACAACTAAAAGTTTAATAAAGGGTTATCTATACAAAAAAAGCAGGCATATGATCAGTTATATAATATATTTTATTGGTGAAATAACATGATAATTGGTGCCAAAGGGATTTTTTGCACAAACTTAAAAGGTTAAGTGAGTTTTTTAAATCAAAATTTAAAGGTTGAAGTGTAGTTGCATACTAGTTAAAAATGCAGTAACCCAACAAATTTAAATAATTATATATAATTTGGCAAAAATAAACTGCTGCAAAAATTGTAGACATTTCATACATAAGTGTTAGAAATCTAGATTTTTAAATTTTTTTCTAATCATATGTATCCTTCTATTAAAGAATATTATATTTCAACTTTTAAAGTTTTTTTAAATATTATATATGGTTTCTTCACGTCTTTGATATGGGATTCAAATTCTGATCCATCACATTATAAAATATTTATCTCTTCAACTAGATTCAATAGTCGTGGATGACTTCTAAAGAATTTTCAAATCAGGATGTTAAGTTTTTCTTCACAACATTGAGAAGGTTCCAGTCCTAAGACTCACCCCCTTGGCCCTTATCCTCGTACCATCATGTCATGTTGGATTGTTTTCTCCATAAAATGATAATTATTGAGTCAATGTAAACGTTAAATAAAAAATTTATACATATCTTAAATATAATATATTAATCTATTATCTCTTAAATTTATAATTTCTTCATGGAATATCTCTACTAGTTACACGTTAAAAAAGTTTTATTAAAAAGTAAATTCAAGGCATATGATTAGTGAGATTATTTTAGTAAAACCACTTACTATTTATTATAAATATTAACTACTTTTTTTTAATATCTACAAATTAATTTTCGATTTTGTATATCAAAAACCAAAATCTTCCAATATGTTTATATGACAAGTTATGTGAGGATGCGACTGCTTGATGAGACGGAAGAACACTCCCAATTTGCATCGGCAATGGTGGTACTAATTCATGGAATAGCGTGCCTTTTACATTCACTTCCCCTCAAATATCTACTTAAAATATAATCACTGTCTTGTTATATTTTCTCGTTTTAAAAAGAAATAATGAATTCGGAGTATAAAATTTCTGTTAAACGAGAATCCTAAGACATCTCATAGTGAAGCCTTCCATTATAGGCAGATCTCAATATTTGTATGTGGCCATCTGATGAAAAATTAAAAACGTTCCACAAAACTATGATTTGCCCCTGATCGCAAAGACTAATGGCATAAAATTCAATAATTAGTTTTCTGCATTGTTATGGATAGTATACTTGCCTACTAAATCACAAGCAAAAGGACTGGAAGAAAGAAAGACAAATAATAATTGTCAATAGTCCAAATGCTCAATCAATCACTCTTCTAAAATTGAATATTTAGAAGCATATCAATAAGCGTGCACTATTTACAGAAAAAAATAAAGGCAATATACAATGATATCTTGATATTTAAATGAATGAAATTATGTACACAGCAGGTTATGTGCTAAATTCCAAATGGAAGCCATATAGCTAAGAAGATATTTCCATTTAATGAGAACAGAAAGCACTCTCCATACACCACTATTTACAGCATATACAATTCCTCTGACAAAAGAATACGCCTCATGGTCCCGCTACTGTACATCTGCAGCCAGTCAAAATGTTCACAAGAATCCAATTAAATATCATGAGAAACATCTAACGAAACTCCAGATATTATTTATCTCAAAGTACCGTCTCCACAAGAAGACTACTTGGTCTAGCGGTACACCAGCTAAACTACAAAGATAGAGAATTGTGGTGGAGTAATACCTTGTTAAAAAAGACTTCTAGGGAGAGGCATTCACATCGTAAAGCCTCAATCCGAATTAATCAGTTGCTTAGATACCTTAGTAATAGGATACAAAAAAAGCATCCAGTAAGGGATGGCCCAAGCCCCAAAGGGTTATTAAAAAAAAGTACTATCTCCATAAAACAATGCTCAAGGGATCGTCACCAAGACATCACATACATACTCAAATCGTTCACAAAGAAAATGATAAGAGATAATTATTAGCTTGATTTAACTATTACTACTATCCTGGTATAAAAATTCACAGCTAATGATCGAATAATTTGGTGCTCTTCAGCATGACATTATTGATGTAGTTGTTTAGTCCTTCTAATAAATGAATAAATAAATCATCCCAATTAGCTAGAAAAGAGGCCCAACTCACATTATACATGACACTTCACTCCATGAAGAGCCGTTTCGATCTCCTCACTTGGCCAGTGAAGCAAAAGTATCAATCAGTCAATCCTTACATGATATTCTGCAACACAGAGAATCAAGAAACATTTCATTCCATAATTGTAACACCATGAATACTTTATGAAGACAGAATCATCTGTAGCTAATGGAACCTTTAATCAGTCTTCTTCCCAGGGTTGTGTCGGACAATATTTCTCCATGGATTCTTTTTTACGTTCGGGATCAAGACTGGAAAAAAAATATATTGTGGGTAAATAAGCCTCCAAATTATTTAGAAATTACTACAATGGAAATCTTAAACAATTACATCAAATCAAGGCAGCTAGGAAGATTTATCCAACCTGTTTCTGATGCCAAGAAGAGCATAATGTGCAGCACTTGCACAAGCAGAAGCAGGAGCTATGGCAGCTGCAGGAACAGCTCGAATGGCAGCTGCCAGGGCAGGCCCTGCACCTGAGCCACGTTGATAATTCTTCAAGGGGCTCTGAACTAATACAGCAGCAGATTTTCCCAGGCCATCACTAAGGCTCTCATAAGCCTGTGAAATAAATAAGTACTTTTTATTACAATAGGACTTATCCTACTAGGTGGGGATAATAATAGGTGTTATTTGATACATGTATTTTATTACCAAATTAGTAAAACTCAGTGTGTGAGTAGGTAAAAATATAAGCCATAATATTGGAAATCAAAGCTTTTGAGTAGAAGGAACTTGTATTTACAGAAACATTTCTGTTTAGCATAAAAGGAGAAATTCCACTATTTGCTTCCTCCTCAAAGGAGGAAAACTGCTTCTGCTCCCACTCAGAAGTAGCTTCTTTTACGGAAGCTTAGCCAAAAGCCTCATTTGCTCAAATAAATACTACTTTGTTTTAAAATAAGCATCTGTGAAGATAACTTCCACAGGATGCCCAATCAATTTGGATTTTCGTTATGAGATTATTCAGTTATCGACATTCACTGCACACAAACATATGTTCTATGCTTTTTTTTTTTGGTAAAACACAAAAACATGCTTTCAATAAGCTACGAAATTCATTCCCCCAACAATCACCCCCCCCCCCAAAAACCAAAAAAAAAAATTGAAAGACAACAAAGGCAGTAGGTAAGGGGTCATTCTTAAGACAAACAGGAGGGAGGGAGGATGAGGGCTCCTTATTAGTTTTGTTATAGTTAACATCTTTTTTTCTATCCCTTTTCATTTAACAAATTCTGGAATTAGGATAAACAAGCCATTCATCTGTAAAAAGGAAGTATAGATATCAACTTGCTTGAAACTTCACCTGTTTGATGCCATGGTGGGCATCTTGAGGCTGATTTGATCGAACATCTATCTTTAGTTTATCTGTTAGCGGGGACGTTGCAGAAGTAGGTGTACTTCCGAGAATATATTCTGCTTGAAGCAGAATGTCATGGACTCCAGAAGCTAAATGTACTCCAAGTCCAACAGCTTCAAGAGAAATGCTTCTAAGAAATGCAATTGAACCTACAAAGCAGATTGACTATTATGATGACAACTAACAAGAAAATAGAATAGAACCGTTAATGGCCCAGAAAAATTAAACAACAGTTTTACACAAGTTAAAATTAACATAGAAGTCGTTAAAGGAAAGAGGGCAGCGAAAATGAAATTTTCCAATTCTTGCCAATATGGGCACAGTACCAATTGACTGGTAAAAACAAGATTGTTTTCGTGAGCCTAGAGGGGGCCTACAATTCCGCTCCCAAAGCACACTTTCAGACATGCTAACGGAGCTAGAATAATCTCCTTAAATGGAAGTTTCACCCTCAAGCAAAAGATAGCCATAAATGTAAATATTAAACTTTCAAATACGAAATTAATAACCATTGAGACCTTCATATTGTTTGAAGAGTTTGCCACTTACTGTAAAACATATACAAATGTAATTTGTCGAGTGGGTTGAACTTAAATGAATCCCTAATTACAACAGTTAGGTGGGATGGCATGAATGCCTATTCAACCTTCACCGATATCTCTCAAGCTTTACATTCAATTTTGAAATTTACTGTACATGTAACTGATTCTATAACCATGCTAATCAGTATAATAATATAAATACTAAATTCAGTAGTTGAAGAAGGGTCCAGCAACAGTAATGGAGTGAGAACAGAAGTCCTATATTCCCATATTATTTTAGGATATTAACAATCATCCAGGTAAATGAAGGCTATCACTGCCACAGCAATTAAATGGATACATATGATATATTGGCTTTTAGAATTGCTTGCTCTACCAACAGATCATTCAGTTCAAAAAATAATTTAAGAAATCAATGAATAGAATTAAAATTGAGAAAAACCTACTGCTATTTTTTATTTCTGATTTTTATTGGGTAAAAATGTAAATTTAACAATGAAGTTATTGGCAAGGAGTACTTAGCATATTAACTTTTAAGGGTGCAAATTTAGCAATAATCAGTTAGTAAGGGAGCAAATTTATCAACGCCATCAACACTCCCTCAACTAACTGGTATATTTGAGGATCTAGAGCTTCGTTTTAGATTTAGATAATTTATACTTAACTTTCTCCATAAAAGTTGCTCTAACTGATTTTTTTTCTGACGGTAATCAAAACTACTCTTTTTTATTTAAATCTTTTTAGAATAAAAGAAAAAAAGGTTAAGAAAAAAAGAGTAAGAAAGGGGAAAAAAAGAAAAGTTAAGCAAAAAGAAAGGGTCTTGATTACTGTTAGAAAGATAAAATTATTACAACAACTTTCATGAATGAAGTTAAGCAAAAAGTAGTTTTGATTACTTAATGATACCAAAATAAGACCCTAAACCCTAAAAGTAGTAAAATATGTTAGCTGGCTAATGAAGTTAAGGAAGATTAATAGTGTGTTCCTAAATTTGCACTCTTATTAATTGATTATTGCTAAATTTACATTGTTAAAAAGTTAATTGTGCCAAGTGTTCCTCGCCAATAACTTCGTTGTTGAATTTACATTTTTACCCATTTTTATTCCCAAAAGAAGCCACAAATTATATAGGTCAATTACAAAGACTGTGTTATAAAAATTCTAACACACCTCTCTGCATGCCCTTGAGCACCCTCCGCTCCTTCTTGTAGTTCTCTAGCGGGGATGAAACCAGCTTAGCAGTACCATCACCAACGGCAATTAATGATCGTACAGCAGGAAGACCCCGCAGTATTTTATGAATCTACATATTGAAATATGACAATAAAACCATAGGACAAGAGGAAAGAATACCCAATCTCAGTTCCAAGGAAAATAATGTCACTAAACCTGATTATGAGATATATCTTCCAACCATTCTCCAATAATTGTTTCACAAACACTACCCCAGCCATAGATGCCAGTTGCATGAACATGCTTCAGATTCAACTCAACCCCCTGGGCAAATTTAATAAAAATATTATCACGTTTCCAATAACACAACCTATGACTGACGAAGCAATAGTCTATGCTCAACTATCCACAATGTCAAATCTATCAGATGGCAAATTAGGTAGTAAATGAAATAATCACAAGGGAAGCTATACTCCCGATATAGATAGAACATAAAGAGCAAATATTACCTTCCAGGGAACAAGATTTACAAGTTCTACATACTTCCCACATCTCAATGCAGCTAAATCTACATGATGAGGACTGTAGTCCACCCGAACAACGATAGGCCATATATCAAGCTTCTGCGACCAAAATCAATATATAAATATGTTTTTTAAGTTAGAAAAAATCCAGAGCCGACTGTCCAAACATTTCATAAACTCAAGGTTGAGATGGAGGCTGACTAGATCATAACTATTCTCAAACAGGTCACTCCCCATAAATGGACTGATAAGTTAAGAATATTGATAAGAGCAATATGATGAATTAAATAGGGATAAGCCATTCTACAGCTTGTTGTAAGAACACATTGAGAATATTTTTAAACTTCTTTGCAAATCAATACTGCACACTAAATTATTAAAAGGAAGACAGAAATTCAAGAAATTACGGATTAATAGAGTCAAGGAAAACAGAATGCTACTTGCCTGGAAGTAAGGAAGCAATGCCTCAAGTACAATAGAATTATATACAGGATTTTTCCTCCTTTCAGGCAAAACTTGTGAACCTTCCACATCTTGATTATGATCAGGTGATGCACTTTTACCCCCAAAAAATGTGAGAAGAAAATCAAGCTGAGACTGATGTAGATGCAATTTTATAGGAAGGAAGGAAAGATGTAATCTGAAAAGAGCGAAACATAAAGACACTTAATTTAAGATATCAATGCAAAGTAGCCCCTTGACAAGTTCATACATGTTTAGATGGATAAAGCCTGCCATCAGGTAGAATCAAGCAGAGTATTAATTATTTTAAAATTTCTAAACAGATCCTTTTTGTCCAAATAAAACAAACATGTCCAGATTATCTGAGATAAGAAATTTGAAACTTTTGACTAAATTGAGCATTAGTGGCTATCTTTAGCGTGCAAAAAGTTGTATAATGGTGTGCTGATATAGAAGAAAGGAAATACACAGATAAAACACTGAATTTCTGTTCAAGAAATATCACCATAACAGAAAAGGAAAGATGTTACAATTTTAACAAGGCTTCTAAGCACTGCGCTTTCCACAGGATTAAATAGGCAGTCAGTTGGATGGTCACTAATAAATAAACAAAAGTTTCTAATTTTATGTGGAGGAAAATTTTGCGTGATAAATTGACCTCCAAATCCACCAATCTTACTGACAAATTCATGAAGAAAAAACTTTGCAGAGAAACAGTGAAAGTAGCCCATATTATACCAAGAGTGAGCTTGTGATGAAACCGAGAATCTAGGTATTCATCAGTCTCTTCTAGTTTCACTCTTTAAGCAAGGATCTCACTTAATGGGAGATAAAAGAAGCCAAAGAGTTGGAGAATCTCCAATACTCAGATAAAATTTTCATTCATTCATTCATTCATTGATGCTTAGCTTGAATAGGGCTACGGTATTTATAGATACAGCAATACATCCAAAATAAACTGACTCCTAACTAACTACCCTAGTGGAGTGATGCATGACATCCACTTCCCACTTATTTCGATCTCCATAATTGTCTAAGTAAACTAACTGACTAATTAAATAATTAAACAATGATAATGATAATTTATGACTCAGTCAACAACTCTCCTCCTACGCAGGATCCTATCAGCTTGTAACAAGCATAGCATTTTAGAAACATGTTTTTGTGTAGAACAAATAAAAAAGTGTCTCCAAATTGCTGTAATTTAAAACCAAAGAGAGTAGTAGAGTTCAACAAATTATAAGGAATTGGGAACAAAGGACTTCTGAAAATTTTAAAAAGATAAGCGAAAAAGGAATTAAAAGACTAAGTACTATGCTATATTTTATGTGAGGACCACTCATTTGCTATGCACTAATATCTGTTAATTTTCTTTTAATGTCTTATTCAAACAATAGCTATACTTTAGCATCCAAATTTCGGAGGACGTCCTCTGATTTTCACTTCAAACATTTCAATTATATAGAAGCCAAGGACCTCATTCCTATTCATAATCCTAACTCGTTAGATATTATCATCTGTCTTGGCAAAAGAATAATTAGATCATTGAAGACAAGATAAGACGAAATGATCATTAGAAACTCAAACAAACAAATATTTTTATTTCTTCACTATCAGCTTTCTGCAATGATATACTGGATGAGGTTTAGAATCACACATGCAATTTCCTGATGGGACACCTACCTAACAAGACCCCCAATTCTAGGACTCCATGAGGAAGTAGATGCAACTTTCAAGGTTCAGTGATATAAATTATCACATGCCATACAAAACGGATCGTGCGTATATTAAAATATCTTACCTATACTCCTCAAGAGGAGTTAGAGGATCTGGTCTGACCGCCTCCAAGTCCAACCTAAATGCTTTTGAAGAAGATTCTCGAGGGTGGCCTTTTGAATGATAATATCCTAGGACCTTCAATTCAACAAGTGGAGAGTCATACAAATGTGTCCTTATATGTGAAAAAATACTAAATGAAAAGGAGATATATTTCAGAGCATTTATGCTTTCACTCCTACCAGCTTCCATGGTGCATCTCTGCTTCTGTCATACAGATTAAAATCTTGCACGGACACAGACATTTTGGATAAGGTTACTCCACCAACCGGATAGATATCATACTGGAACTTCATATCAGACAATGCAAATTCCAAACAAACAGTTGTATCTCTCCCAGAATGCTGTTCCTTCTCCATAGGCCAGTCAGAACCACCATATATTCTCCACCTTAGATCAATTTTCTTTAGAATCACACGCCCACACACCCTTTTTTGCAACGAATTGTCACCAGATGAGGGTATGCCATCTGGAGAATATTTTGGTTGGCTTTGCTCATTTTTCTCTGAAATGTGGTTTTCATCAACTTTAAAAGAGTTGCCCTCATACCATCCACCACTCCCTCTTTCAATCTCTCCACCTGCCACATTGCTCTGCTTGTATCCATGCATTCCCTCAGAATTTATACCCATACAATATTCTTCTATAACGTCTGGAAAGAAACCCTCCTGCAAAAACAAAGTGTGATTACCTTCTGTTCGCATTACAGGCATTGGATCAGACAAAGATCCTTTATGAGAGATGACCTCAGGCTCATCTGTACTCATCTTATTCATATCATCAATAAAGATACCATCACGTGGCATGTAAATTCCTGCTCCAGAAGAACAAGGCTGCCATGTATTATTGTCATTAACTTGAAAAGTATCATCACATATCTCATCCATTAAGCCAGCCATTCTAGATCCATCCTCCAAAAATGCTTTAATAGGGCATTGCTGAGAAGTTGTTGCCATGGTATTGCAGCTAGGGTTATAAGTTGCATAATTATGGTCATTTTTCAGCTTGGCCTGTTGAACATTATCCCACCTATTTTGCAAATGCACAATTGATTCCTCCACATCAGGGGCAAATAATTGTTGAAGTTGAGTACCCAAACGAATCAGACAAGCAGTTGTATCATGACAAGTTTCCACATGGACGTGAGAATTAGACAATTCCACCACCCAAAGAATACTACCCATACAGTTGGTTTTAAGACTAGCCTCCATGAATGTTTCCCAAGCGATTTTAATGAAACCAACTTTCTGAAGATGCTCTACACTATAGGTGCCACAAAGAGTATTTGTTCCTGACACCACATGAAGCCCCAGATCTTGCACTGTGATTAGATAAGAATTCTCAACTGAATCTTCCAAAGCTGTAGTTGAAAGCGTCAACAAGGATGCAGCTAATAGACAAGAAGCACCTTGTTCAACCATATCCTGATTGGAATAAGCGAAGTCAGACTCAGACTCTTTGACTTCACTTTGAACCACAGGATTCATCACGTAGGGCTCATAGCTCAATGCAATGTCGATCAAGTTGAGAACAAAGTCAGTCCTGCGACATCCCTTCGCATCTTCACCTAGCATCATATCATCACCTGCTTCTTTGCTGTCAGAAGAGGGAAAACTTAAAAAGGATAACATTGCACTGAACCAATCCAACCGACCACCTACAGCAACAACTGTACTACATGCAAAAGTTATAGATGTAGAAACATGGGAAATATCTGGGTCAGAGAGATGTATGATATCAGAACCAGCACGTCTAGAAGACAATGGATTAGAGCCTCCCCCATCACCTCGTTTCATTGATGAGTTGTCACAGGTAATTAGAAGAAGCTCCTGATCAGGAGCACTGCTGATGGAAGCCCACAATTTGCCCTCACCATGAGTTAGTCTGAAAAATTCAGCACCTCTAACACCACCAGTATCTGTGACAGACAGCAAATCAAAGTTTTGAACTTTCAGTTTCAATTGATCCCATGTTCCTGGAAGCTCACTTTGCAAAGAGCTCCTGATACTTTCAGATGTCTCCATGATAATCACAATTTCTAAAGAATCACATTCCACAAAAACTGATGATTGCGAACCAAACGACTCTTTCTCATCAGTGAATGACTGAGAAGGCACACATTCCAATTCATTTAGCATCTGATATACAAGGCCACGTATATCTTTATATTGAGAATCACTCAGGTTGACCATGACTTGGGGTAGAAGAACATGAATGTAAATTGATGAACTTAGAATCATCTCTTGTTGAGTTTGAGATTTCAATTCCTGCTGGTCTTTGACTGTTGATGAAGATGAAAACTCATAGCCTCTTCCGACAAAATCAACTCTACTCCTGAATTGATCAGAATTTGCTAACAGCCAGGCTTTCTCTGTCATCCAAGGACCAGTTACCATACCCTCCTGCCAAACCACATCAATAACAGAGTAACCACCGGGTTGGCTGTCAACTGAAAGAAGGCAACTAGCAGAAAACTTTTTATTCTGCAAATCACAGCAACAGATTCTACTGCAATCATTACTTGTTGACATAATCAAGTAAATGCATAAATCACTGAAACTCAGTTGCAGAGATTTCGCATCTGCTGAAGGAAATCTTCTTTTTGAGCTTGCATTTGATGTTGGAATACAATCTGAAGGGAAACTCTTCCTCAAAGGTGATGGTGAAGCAAAATCAAGAGCAATAAAACGTTCCCAAGAAAAGAAACACGCATGATCTCCCACTCTTTCTGAAGGAAAACACAGTATTACTCTTGCACCAGAAATTGATATATGACCACGCAAACGTTTTGTTGCGGAGAGGGATGTTACACAGGAACCAGAACCTTCCTTCTTATCTGAGGCTTTATATATATCTTTGTTTTCTTTATTGAGCACTTCCACTGATTGTTCAACATTCTTAAGCAGGTTAGTGAAAACACTTATGGCAGAAAATATTGCCCAGCAAGCAAATGGTGGCAGGCTCAAAGAAAATGATACTGGCCCAGCTAGACTTCCATCAGAACTTGATTGTAAAGTGAATTTGCAATTGGTGATCCCAGAAGTTTTAAACAATGTCACTTTCAATAAGCTATCATTATTTCCCAATGGAAAGTTTGTTGCAACTAATCCAAATAAAGAATCCATATCAGAACCTAGATCACAAGAAACGGATGACGGTAGAGCCCCAAGGACTTCTGCTTGTAGACGTTGAACCAAAGCATTTTGATTCTTAGCATTATTACATCCGTGCAAACCAGAATCTATAGCATCAATTCCAGAATTAAAAAAACTAGTAACTTCCATAGTTTTCATCGTTCCCTCAACAATGCTAACTTGAGGGCATACCTGTTAAAATACAAAACATTTTAAGTTAGAGGGGGCATTGTTCCAAATGAAATAGCACAGAACCAGGTCTTACAAGCCAAGAAAGCCTATGATTAGCCGCTAAGCTATATTATTACCTGCAGGGAAAAAATAATTTCATTGCAGTCTGCAACAAGATAAGCAATATGCAATCCAACCAAATTATCAGTGTTTGGTCCATAACAGTGCTGTTGTTCTTCATCACTGAAAGACAACACAACAGATATTCCAGCAAAAGCTGCTCTGAGATTGGTTTCCACATGTTGCTTTTCTGTTCATGCATAAACCAAAGTTCATATCCAAAAGTCCATCAATAAAAGGAACATTTTTATATTTTAGAACTATTCGCTTCCATTAAGACAAAACATGCAATTAGCAAAATTGATGGCAAATTATAAACTTAATACTACCTTCAGCCCTATTTATAATATCCCTTCTAGAAACTTTTCATGGTCCTTAATAAAAAACCCTTTACAAAATGTACAAAGCATTTATTAGTTATTTTCAAATATGACCTTCATAATTATAATCCTCTTTCTCTTACTTAGCAGAAGAAAATCTGATTGTAGGATAGAGGTTTTAGACTTCAATGAAGGGTATTTTCAGAATGTTATGACAATATTTTATTAAATCATGAACATCATTACATCAAGTCATCAACTATGTTCTTCATCGATGTTATTTGGTTAAAAGGGTAAAACAAATATCATTGTGAGTGGATAATTATAACCTAGAGCATGATGTGAAAGAAATTGAAGAGTAAAATTCATGGTTTATTGACAAAATGAAGAGAATACCAGGAGGAGTATGCAAAGATCCAGAAGCAAGGGTGGATGCAGCATTAATAGCACTAAACACAGAACATGTCCAGTTCCACATTCCACTGCTCCCTAAAGCTGATTGGGAGGTCCTCATTCCGTCAAGACATTCAAAAAACTGGTCCACACTATAGGAATTCCAATAGAACAACAGGGTTACTAGTGTCAACTAAACAGATTATACAAGTGTCATTGAAAATCTAAGAACGGCCTATCAGAATGCTAAAAGTGCAGACTTAACTTTTTTTTTTCCTTTTGGGTAAATAAAGGAGCAATGTGCGGACTTAAATTAGTTCTCAAGCATATAATTTAGACACCATATTATAACCATAATGGAAGTTTTATCAAAATGCATTAAACTTGATATAATCATGCTCACACATAAATTAGGATCCAGTAGACAGAAAATTAATACAGGAATTTCAAGTGATTGTGGTCTAGATGATAGCATATAGGAGAAGAGCCTACCTAGCCCCAAAATCAAGTTCTTGAATACCATCTTTATGATTTATATCAGTAGACAATGGTACCCAATTTGATATAAGACGAGACTCAGGAACCAAAGGTTCAGTATGAGGTTCAAGTAAGGTCAAATTAGAGGAATCATCCAGAACCCTGTGATGACCAGCACTGCCAACAGAGACTGAATTTGATGAATGGCACAGCAAAGTAGATTTCAGCTGCGCAGATCCCCTTGAATTGTGATTTACACAAACTTGTCCATCCTTTTCCAGATGATTATAACTTTCCCATGCACACAAGAACCATTTAATGGTGCTAAGTTGAAATCTTAACACTACAGGGTCAATAGAAACCACAGCATCCACTTTGCTAGTGTCTAGAGACCCACTCTTCCAAGGAATACTTAATTTCACCTCTCCGCCAAATCCTTCCTTTTTCCCAGTCATGACTGGACAAGTGGCTTTAGTTGGACCCAAAACGGGTTCACCACATCCTGCTCCTAAATCACAAGAAGATGCACCATTATCATCCTCGTCCATTTTAAGAAGCTCAAACATAGCTCCTTGGAACCTCACAAAATTTGTTAACCGGCTTATTCCCAGTACATCAGCATTTGAACCAGCATCTTCTGACAAACAAGTTCCACACTCTATTTCAGAAATGCGAAGAACTAAGGTCCTGTCGCATTCTGTTTTCTTGTCACCCTCATCTAAAGAGGGATCATATGCAACAATTACATTTTCGATTTTCACATTGAAGCTTGTAAGCAACACTTTCATCAACTTTGCAATAGTTTTAACACCCTCATGAACATCCACCAAAGATGATTTTAGAGCATCATTAGTCATATCTTGGTCAGTCCTAGCTGAGCCATATTCGAGACAGTCATTATCTTTATTGCCCACAAAAGAAGTTTCATCACCCGTAGGAGTATTATCTGTGGAAGGAGAAATTACTAGTTCAAGCCCATTCACTTCAACCTGGCAGCCTTTACCACTCCAAGGCATTTGAATCAATAGGTATCCAATCGACCCTTCTTTGACAATTAAAGATGCTGCCTTGCTAAACTGCAAAAGGCGAGCAGAAGAACATAATAAGCTAATGAATAAACTGTTACTGATGATATTTAACAATGACAGCAAAAAATAAGCAATCACGGAGCTACTTGATCTAAGATCAAGATCATCCAAAGAACCCCAGCCATTCCTATTTCACGCACTTTATCCTTGTGAAATTTAATTCATGAACCCCAAACCACTGTCTAATTATGATGCTTGTGAAAAATCCCAACTTCCTAATTTTCCCGTCATCTGACCTGATCAATTTATTACTGTATCATTAACTACTTGGGAAACCTATGCCCAAAGGGCACCAAAACCGTTCAGCAACCTCAGTTTATCATCCGATCATCTAACACCGAGGGAATGAAATCTAGACAGGTACAGCAGTTCATTCTAACTGCTGAGGAAAATTAATATATCATAACCACGCGAATTAATGCAACTGAACTTTACTATCTTCTCAAATTCCTATGTGCGGGGAAAACGAGCAATACCTCCTTATTAATGATATCCACATTAAGCGCAAGATCGCTGAGCCGAATCGTTCCTTGAGCGACTTGCACGTCCAGGTGGTCCAGGTCGATATCCCCCAAAATAAACTGCCCCAATTTCTTCTTCAGCAGGAACTTCCAAATCCTCTTGGTCGCCCAGCCGGAGAACATCGCCTCCGCCGACGTTCCAATATTCCAAGGAAACATAGTTGCAACGATAATGGCGGCCGAAGCAACAATTTGGGGGAATTCTGCGTTTTTAGGGTTTGGGGTATATATTGATCGATTGCAACGGCAAAATTGAAATTTGAATTGTTATTGGTGTTTTTGTAGTTGCAGGTATTGCTTTCCGGGATGGGCGATAAAACTCCATCTGACGATGGAAAGCAACAGAGGGGAAGGCTGTGAATGTTTGGAATAAAACACAACAGAATAATGGATGCTCTTATGTTTGGAATAGAGCTCCAATTTTCTGCCTTTTGCTTTTCCGTGACAGAATCATCTTCCTCCTAGATTTTAATCTTAACCTCCCATAACCTCAGCACTGTTAAGAAAATATTTTGGCAAGTCAAAATAATTAAAACACATGTAGTATCTATAATGCAGGACAGAAGAAAACGACATTTATCATATCTGTAACTAGAAAGCGTCGAATTTGTCGGATATTTATCGCTTCTCTCTCTCTCTCTCTCTCTCTCTTTTTATCGTTAAGATTTTTGTAAATACGGATCTAATATCTAAACTAAATATCTATGTTTGAACTCTGAATCGGTCTGGTTATATTATTATTAAAATTGTTAATATTGCTTATAATATTGTTAACATTAACGTTTATATTAATTGATCAATAATTTATTGTCTAACAATTTGGACCCTTTTGTGGATCGTAGTTTAGCTAATTTTTATAAGGATTTAGTTATATAATTTTTTTCCTGAATGAAACAAATTGAAAATTTAGGTGAGCACATAAACTAAAATTAAAAGGCGCAATAATATAGACAATTATCATTAATCGATGATATACCCGTCATAAATGGGGGATTGCTTTATTAAGAGGGGAATCCGATGTGGCAAGTCGCATCTCTGTTGTTTTTTAATTATTGTTATCGTCGTCGTCATCTATTTGTGGGTGAATTTTATGTTTGTTCATACTCTCCTTTTTTTATAGGAGCTGCCGCATGTGGTGAATAATGCTGCTCGGAAACGCAGTAGAGTATTTTTATATAAATCAATGGTGTTGTTTGGTAACATGTTAAGAAGTTCTAAAAACATATTCAACAGTATTTTTTCATAAAATGAGATAATCTTCATAACATATTTACATTGAATCCGTTTAAAAAAAAAAAGGTGAAAAAGTACTATAAAAGAGATTATCAAAATAAAAGTTTGTAATGATTTCATGCATGGGGGCGTAGTTCGATCACAAGCACCACCAACAGCCCCTATTATGATGCATCACTTCTTCATAATTGTGAGATTATAGTGAAATAATATATAGTTATTTTTGTGATCAAAGTACCATCAACAACCCCTATAGCTCAGTGGTAGAGCGTCAGTCTTGTAAACTGAAGGTCTGTAGTTCGATCCTGCATGGGGGCACTTCCTTTTATTAATGTTTTACTTACGACTCTCCACTTGCCTTATCCATTCATACCCTCTCCCCCCACTTTAGCTTCTTACAGAGATGTGTGTGTGTGTTTGTGTGCATTCCCTGAGCATGCAGGGCCTATATATTGTTCTTTCCTGTGCTAAGTATGGCCACCCCTTCATGTACCGACTTCACTCTTGTTTCAAAGTTTTCAGACTTTGAAATTAAGTTGAGTCTGATTTCCTGTTTGATCCCAACCTCCTTATAAGCCATGCATATCAACTTATCTCGTAAGAACACGATCCTGCCTCCACTTCTGCTTGTCGTCCGGAGCATATATTCCACAGAACTTGGTATGTCCTATATCTGTACATGTAATTTGTGTGCGCTTGCTTGTGTTTCTGAAACATTAATATGAAGGGATCAAATTTCCCAGATTTTAAAATGAGGCAACAGAAAGAAAGGGATCAGAAACACTGTGTAACACTTCGATTATATATATATATATATTTATATATATGGAAAACCACATGCCCAAAAAGTGGGGCAAGCATAAATTGATATATGATGCGATGACAAACAAGTTCAAAGCTGGGAAATAAGAGTTTGTTTAAACGTCTGTTTGAGAATAGTTTTTATAGAGTTTGATGTAAACATAGGTTTTAAAGAATAGATTTTGGAAGAATAAATCTAGGTTTTGAAAAAGCTATTTTATTGTCAGATCATACTCTCTCATAATAAATTTTCTTTTTTCTTCTTTTTCTTTATTTCTTTTTCATCTTTTCTACTACTTTTTATTTCGAATTCTATAAAAGTCAATAACTTCCCATACAATCATCTTTCAAAGCATAGATTTTACCTCAGAATCCATAAAAACTATTCTCCCATAATCTATTATTTAAAACCTAGGTTTTACTTTAAACTCCGTAAAAGTTATTCTCAAATGGATTTTTAGACGAGCTTTTCATTTGGGAAGTTATTGACTTTTAAGGAGTTCAAAGCAAAAGATAAGTAAGAAAGAAAAATAAGAGAGAGAAAATTTATTACGAGAGAGTGTGATTTGACAACAAAATAGTTTTTTCAAAGTCTAGGTTTTGTCTTCAAAATATTTTTCTAAAAAATGCGAATACTTGGATAAAATCTAGGTTTTGAGACAAAACCTAACTTTTACAACAAAACTTAAGTTTCAGTAGAGCATCCAAACGGGCCCTAACATGACTCTGAGAAGACAAAAATAAAAAAAAATCATAGTACCAATTTTTTCGTTACATGAAAATTGCATATATTTGCCGTGAAAACAATTATCATTCATTTCATTATTTTTGTAATGTATCGATAAAGAAGATTGATCAAGTAATCTGTATTGTTCCATAAAAAAGTAGTAGACTGAAGTACATTTTAAAGAGATTAAAAATAAATCTTTTCACCAATAATTTATTTAAGAATTTGTAGTGTGGTTGCAACACACATAATGATTTTATATGCCTTGTAGGTGTTGTAAGCGCAAAAAGACTATTTCTTTTTGTCATTATGTATGTATGTTTGTGATTATCATGCCATCAATAGTCCCTGTCGCTCAGTGGTAGAACGTCAGTCTTTAAAACTGAAGGCCTGCAGTTCGATTCTACATGGGGGCACTTCTTTTTCTTAATATTTTCCCTACTACTCTCCACTTGCCTTATCCATTTAAACCCTCCCCCCCCTACTTTAGCTCCTTACAGTGATGTGTGTTTGTGTGCATTCCCAAGCATGGTATCAATCAATGGCTTCGTTTGGTTTTCCGTTGTGGAGCCCGTTTTGGCTCCCAAAACCCATTCTCACGCAAGTTGAAATAAAATTCCTCTCATATAAAGTACCTCGGAATCTGTGTCCGTTTTCTCAACGGGTTTCCAAACGAAGTCAATATATATCATATAAAACCTCTCCACCAGTTACTGTTCATAAGCAAACTTTGGCCCAAAAAAAAAATTCATCCGCCAGCAGATTCAAATTTCAAAATCCCGTCGTATATTTCCATTCTGCTTTTCTCCTTCCCCTTCTCCTTCCCCTTCCCCTTCCCCTTCGCGTGCGTTCCTTAGCCTCTCTTCTCTCTCAGCTCTCAGCCTCTCTTCCTCACCCTCGCTCTCACCTTCATCTCTCACTTTCTTTGCGTGCTCTGGCCCGGCGGAAGTGGAAGTAGCAGGTACGATGGGTTGGCCATCGACGACACCGTATCGGTGGAAGACGCAGATATCTGTCTTTTCGAGATATCAAGTCTTGCGGATGTTGTTGCTGAGTTTTCAGGATCGTGTTTGTTTTCTACGTCAAATAAAGATGATTCTTCGAGCTCCTCCACGGGTCCTAGGTCTATCAATATATCTCCGAATGTAAGATTTAGAGGAATTATTGCGAACAGGCAAAAGGGTGAGCTTTTGGGGCGTGGTTCGTTTGGGTCAGTCTACGAAAGAATTTCTGGGTAAGATTTCGAGAGCTGATGAAATTTTCCTTCCCCATTTTGTTAGCGCCATACAATTGCCAAGTTTTCTTACTTATGGGTTTAGGGTTATGACTTCCCATAATATACGAAAGGTTTAGGGCTTACAATTTAAAGCATTTGTTTTTTCGGGGCTTCTGGATAACAGTCACGTCAGTATGGGATTGGTGTTGGTCGAGGGAGAGGGGTTTAGGTGTCTATGACAAAGAAGTTTTTTTGGTTGAAGGAAATGGCAGCTTTTGAAGATGAAA
>JANTPZ010138499.1:0-11635 GCA_025593235.1 Vachellia pachyceras
TAGGAAAGATGAAAGAGAAAGAAGGAAAAAAGTATGAAAGAGAAAAGAGAAAAAAGGAAAAAAGTATGAAAGAGAAAGAAGGAAAA
This sequence comes from Vachellia pachyceras, assembly GCA_025593235.1. NCBI lineage: Eukaryota > Viridiplantae > Streptophyta > Magnoliopsida > Fabales > Fabaceae > Vachellia > Vachellia pachyceras. The sequence continues at coordinate 87 of JANTPZ010138499.1, forward strand.
AAGTATGAAAGAGAAAATATGAAAAAATATGAAGGAGGAAAAAGTATGAAAAAGAAAACTTAGGTTTCAAACTAAGGTTTTGTAACCAGAATAGCTTTTCAGAAAAATTTTTGTACTTAGACAAAACCTAGGTTTTGAAACCAAACCTAGGTTTTGAAACCAAACCTAGGTTCTGGGAATAGGTTGCAAACAAACCCTTGAAAATTGAGAACTGTTTTTTTCCTAAAAAATCTTTTTACAATATCCAAAGTCTGAACCTAATATACAAACAAGTTGGGGTTAAATATAATCTTTTCATCTTTCAAATTTGTTCTCATATTAGATTTAGTCTATCAAATTTCAAATCGTACTTTTTACCCCCTTTAAGTTTCATTTCGTTTAATACACATGTCCCTGTATAATTTCATAAAAAGTTATACCATTTTACTCCTTAAAAAAGACAAAAACTCATTTTGAAACTTAAACTATAAAAACTGAAACACAGACAAACTTAGTGAATTAAAGATTGTATTAAGCCAATAAGTTGAATCAAATTATTTCTTTTGAGCTCGGTAACTACATACCATGTGATATTTATGATCCATCAGACACATTTATTTTGCAGATCTGATTAACTGCTGAGCATTTAATGCTTAGTAAGAAAAGTTAATCAGATCTAGATCGTTCATATCCGATCTGGATCATCCAGATTTGAGTTTTTTAAAATGATAATTTCTTAAATAAAATTTATTTTTTGAAAAATAGCGGTTGATAGATCATTTTTATTTTTTATATTACATCTACTGGAATAATTTTTTAAGAAAAATTTATAACACTAGATAATTAATATGCAAAAGTACAAAAAAGTAGTTATTTGTAAAGAATGCGTTGGTTCTTCAAAGTACCCTCTTTAATAATTTGTATTGCAACCACCCTATAAAATTTTGGAAGTCATCATCAATTGGGGATTTGGAGTGGTTTGAAGGAAAACATGATAAATACATGAACAAAGTGGATTGAATTCTTACATATACTTAAAAGACTTGGGAAGTTATCAATAGACAATAGGGGTGGTTTAGTCCGGAGAAAATTAATATGTATGATAACTAACTATGTATGACGCTTAGTGATTTAATAAGTAGAGGCGATGAAGATAGATACCTTTGCAAACGGGAATGCCCTTAAGTAGACAAAATGAAGGGACTAAGCAGTATTAAGCAGTTGGCAATGATTTGGGTGACCAAAACCTATTAGACATTTATTAAATTGTTATTTTATTATTTACATTAGTCGTTTGGTTAGTTCTTGTTCCAGGTTAGTTAAAAGATAGTTAGGTAGTAACTAAGTCTGTTAGCTGCCAGCTGTGACATGTGCGTCTGTTTTATCTGTCTATATGTACACATGCCATCAATGAGAAGAGACAAGCACTTTTTCCCATATCTCAGACTCCTTTATCTCTTTCTTTCTTATTCTTTTCCACTTTCTCCTTTATCCCTTTCTTTCTTCTTCTCTTCCACTTTCTCTGTATCTTCATGCTTCCAGCTTCTTTCTGTGCAACTTGATCCTCTACGTGTTCATTTACGTGTTATGGTATCAGAGCCATCATCTCTTCTCATTTTGATGCTGTATCTCTTCTCTAATGGCTGACTCTTCTTCAACTTCGTCTGGCGTCTCTGATGCTGTACAGAATCCTTCCAATCCTTATTACATACACCCAAACGAAAATCCATCGTTGGTCCTCGTTTCTCCAGTCTTGATCGGATCTAATTACCAATCGTGGGCCCGAGCTATGAAGATGGCCCTGCAGTCTAAAAAAAATTTTCAATTTGCTGAGGGAACAATCAAAGCTCATCCAATGACCGATCCCCTGTTTCCGATCTGGGAGCGATGCAACACCATGGTAGTAGCATGGCTCACCCGCTCCATCTCCACAACGATAGCTCAGAGTATATTGTGGATTGATCGGGCCTCAGACATCTGGGACGATCTTCGAAGCAGGTTTGCTCAGTGTGATGTGTTTCGTATAGCTGATTTGCAAGATGAGCTCCATTCTCTCAAGCAGGGAGACATGACCGTGAGTGATTTTTACACAAAGCTGAAGATCATATGGGATGAGTTGCTAAACCTTCGTCCACTCCCTACTTATAATTGCAAGACTCGATGCTCATGTGGTGCGTTTGCCAAAATACATCAATACCATCAACAGGACTACGTGATTCGCTTCTTGAAGGGTCTTAACGATAGATTCTCAACTGTCAAGTCACAGATCATGCTTCTTGAGCCTCTTCCTCCAATGCATCGTGTCTTCTCGTTGGTCTCTCAGCAAGAATGTGAGATGGGAATTATTTCAATTCCAAATGATCATGCTGTTCTTCTTGTAAAGTCTGGCAGAGCACGTTCATTTCAAGGATCTAAACGTTATGGGACCAAACACTGCACCTACTGTGGGAAGCCACACCACACCATTGACACATGCTACAAGAAACATGGCTATCCTCCGGGGTTTAAATCTCATGTATCCTCAGCTGTCAATAATATTTCTCAGGTGGCTGCGGGTAAAGAGAACAACATTCCTTCTGTTCTGGCTTCAAATTCTTAGATCCATAATGGTGTACCACACCTTGGTTTCACAGCTGATCAATACCAAACTCTCCTCAAAATGGTCCAAATGGAAGCTTCTTCTTCCTCCTCTCATGTATTGAATAATGTTTCCTCAGGTGACACCCCTGTACCTTCTGTGCATAACTCCTGGATATTAGATACAGGAGCAACCGATCACATATGTTCCTTATCCTCTCACTTCCTATCCATTAAACATATTTCGCCTGTTGTTGTTCATTTGCCCAACGGTTCCAATGTTCTTGCAAAACAATCTGGTTCAGTCAGAATATGTCCTTCCCTTGTGATTCACGATGTGTTATTCATTCCTAATTTTAGCTTTCATATTATCTCCATTTCTAAACTCACTCACTTCTTCTCTTGCTGTGCCATATTTCAGAGCCGCTTCTGCTTCATAATGACCCTGCCACAGTGGAGGATGATTGGTTTAGCTAAAGAAAGGGAGGGCTTATATTTTCTCCCACATGATCAAACTATCTGCTGTCTCTCTTCTACTACGGCTAGTACAACACCACCACTGTCTAATTCTGTTGTATCCACCTCAGATCCCTAGTTTGATCTATGGCATTTTAGACTAGGACATCTCTCTACCTCTGTACTGAAACATGTTTGTCAAACTCATCCATATGTAGTTGTCAGTAAATCATTTGATCAATGTGATTCATGCCATTTTGCTAAGCAGAAACGACTTCCATTTCCTTCTAGTCAATCTCAGTCTATCAAACCTTTTTCACTACTCCATGTTGATATTTGGGGCCCCTATAACATTACATCTATTCATGGGCACAAGTATTTTCTTACAGTAGTTGATGATTGCTCACGATATACATAGGTATTTTTAATGAAAACAAAGGTGAAACACGTCAGGTATTTAAAAATTTTGTCTCCTTTGCTGAAACTCAATTTCAAGCCACTGTTCAAACAATAAGATCTGATAATGGAATGGAGTTTTACATGCCTGACTATTTCACCTCCAAGGGCATTTTACATCAAACCACTTGTGTGGAAACGCCCCAATAGAATAGTGTTGTAGAAAGAAAACATCAACATATTTTGAATGTGGCTCGTTCCATTTTATTTCAATCCAATTTGCCCAAAGTTTATTGGACTTATGCAATTTTGCATGCTGTTTACATCATTAATCGTTTACCAACACCCCTTCTCAATCATAGGTCTACCCACTTCTTAATGCATCAGACTCATCCAGACCTTTCAGACCTTAAAGTGTTTGGGTCTCTATGTTTTGCTTCAACTTCTTCTCATAATCGCACCAAACTTGACCCTAGGGCCAGAAAATGTGTGTTTCTTGGGTATAAATTAGGGGTTAAAGGATATATTCTTTTAGATATAGCCTCTCACTCTATATTGATGTCACGGGATGTCACCTTCTATAAGCACATCTTTCCTTTTGTCTCTATTGCCTCCTCTCATAATAATACTACCTCCCATATTTCTTTACCACAAGCCACACCTGCCCTTGATTTTCCTCTACTTTTCCCTGCTGAACAGCCTTCTCCTACTGAACAACCCTCTGCACCTCTTCAACCAGAGTCTTCTGTACCAGTTTCTCCCTCTTCTAATCCCCACTTTACACCACGACAATCAACTAGACAGAGGCAGCCACCAAGCCACCAACATACCTGAGGGATTATCATTATGCCCTACTTTCTTCAACTAATCCTCCTTCTTCCACTGGCAGAGGTAAGTCCCCACATTCTCTTAGTTCAGTTCTTTCATATAATTCCTTATCCCCTTCTTATAAGCATTTCAGCCTATCCATTTCTTCTCATTTTGAACCTAAAACCTATCACCAAGCTGTGCAACATAAGGTCTGGCGTGCTGCTATGGCTAATGAGATTTCAGCCCTTGAACAAAATCATACTTGGTCTCTTACTCAACTGCCACCTGGGAAATCTGTTATTGGGTGCAGATGGGTATATAAGAACAAATTTCATGCCGATAGGACCTTTGAAAGGGCTAAAGCTAGATTAGTTGCCAAAGGATATACCCAAGTTGAGGGTGTTGATTATATGGATACTTTCTCACCAGTTGCTAAACTAACTACTGTTCGTTTGCTCTTATCTTTAGCTTCAGCAAAGCAATGGCATTTGCAACAATTAGATGTCAACAATGCTTTTCTCCACAGTAACCTTGATGAGGATGTCTATATGGCAATCCCCCCTGGATTTCATTCTCCTTCACCAAATCTGGTCTGCAAGCTACATAAGTCCCTTTATGGTCTTAAGCAGGCTAGTAGGCAATGGCATGCTAAACTATCTGCAGCATTAGTGTCCTATGGCTACAATCAGTCCAAATCTGATCATTCTTTGTTCATTCGTTGCATTGATAACTCTTTCACAACTTTGTTGGTATATGTAGATGATGTTATTCTCACAGGGAATGATTCTCATGAAATTTATCGGGTCAAATCACTCCTTGATGCTGCCTTCAAAATTAAAGATCTTGGCAACCTCAAGTATTTTCTTGGACTTGAGGTTGCTCGCTCAAAACATGGGATCTCACTGCACCAACGAAAGTTCACTTTAGATATTCTTGATGATTTTGGTTTTTTGAATTGCAAACCTCTCAAGACTCCTATGCACCGAGGAATAAAGCTTTCCAGGGATTCTGGCCAACCCCTATCTGATGGTACTCACTACCGGATGCTTGTTGGTCGATTAATCTACCTCACTAATACCAGACCTGATATTTCATATGCTGTACAACAACTAAGTCAATTCATGTCCTCTCCTACTGATGTGCATCTAAGAGCTGCTCATCATGTTCTCCGCTATCTCAAGTCCTCACCTGGCTGTGGACTTCTTTTACCATCTACCTCTGATCTCAAGCTCAAAGGGTTCAGTGACTCTGATTGGGCAGGATGCATAGACACACGCCGTTCCACTACTGGATATTGTGTTTTTCTGGGCCGCTCTCTGATTTCTTGGAAGTCCAAGAAGCAAAATACTGTATCTAGATCTTCCTCAGAAGCTAAGTACCGTGTACTTGCTTCTCTTAAATGTGAACTTCAATGGCTTTTATATCTGTTGCATGATCTTCATATCCCACATTCTACCCCAGCTCTTGTTTACTGTGACAGTCAATCAGCACGCCATATTGCAGCAAATCCCACATTTCATGAGCGGACGAAGCATATAGAAATCGATTGTCACATTGTTCGTGACAAGCTTCGTGCACACATTCTCCATTTACTACCTATTAAGTCTCAGAATCAGGTGGCTGACATCTTTACTAAAGCATTAGATCCAGCCCCTTTTTCAAGTCTCATGATCAAGCTTGGACTGCACAATCTGCACCCTCCAGCTTGATGGAGGGTATTAGACATTTATTAAATTTTTATTTTATTATTTACATTGGTCACTTGGTTAGTTCTTGTTCCAGGTTAGTTAAAAGATAGTTAGGTAGTAACTAAGTCTGTTAGCTGCCAGCTGTGCCATGTGCGTCTGTTTTATCTATCTATATGTACACATGCCATCAATGAGAAGAGACAAGCACTTTTTCCCATATCTCAGACTCCTTTATCTCTTTCTTATTCTTTTCCACTTTCTCCTTTATCTCTTTCTTTCTTCTTCTCTTCCACTTTCTCTGTATCTTCGTGCTTCCAGCTTCTTTCTGTGCAGCTTGATCCTCTGCGTGTTCATTTACGTGTTAAAACCAATAGTAACAATATAACATTTGGAGGCCAACACTGAGTTTTCCATAAGCGTGCCATGGAGGACTGTACTTTGAAACCAGAATCTGAAACTGTTCCTCAGCCCATCTCTTCTGCTGAACCCGAGCTTGTCCCAATGTCGTTAATGGAGCTCGTAAGAAAGCCTTCCTTTCTGGATTATAATACACACTGATTTCCACCCTTTGCTGTGTATACTTAGTCCTGTCATTACATCCTCCACTGCACATCCATATAGTAATCCCATCTACGCTTAAAAATTTTAATATTTATCAGTATCGAACTGTGTGTTATAGAAATTACATACAGTTATGTGTAGATTGTTTCTCACCCCAACCACATTGATCTTTTCTGTGAGTTTCTCTTTTCTCTCTCACATTCTTTCTTGTGTGGTGTATCAGTTGTGCGACACGTTAAATAGGGGTCTAGTAGTCTAAATTATGAGTCAGTACGTTTTCCCTCCTCTTTGATTTTGTTACATAGATAAATAGATATATATATAGAGAGAGAGACCTGTGATCCCCAGGTTGTGTTGTGTTCATAGGTGCAACTAGCAAGAGGCTTTGATTCTTATTCTTGTTTTCGCGAGCTTTCTCCACTGACGAGTAGGTCGTCGTCATTGTTGTTCCAGTTATCCCATCTACGCTTAACAATATAGGGCTCTAGTATTGTTTGTGTTGATCACTGAACTTCCTTCCACAAAGAACATCTCTCCTGTGAAAGCAGCCTGTTCCAATACACAATGGACCACCAAAACCATCGGAGCCAGGCGCCTCCAACTTCGCATGCACACAAATTAAACCAATCGTCAATATAAATCGTGCTTATATGGTCACAACATACTACCAAAGTTGTTAATACCAGAGCCAAATAAAGTGATATGTGGATATTAAGGATATCAGTTAAGTTTATATCATCAACCTTAATTTGGTTTCATACACAAATTTGTTAATTAACAAAACTCGCTGAATACTCGCATAAAATTCCCATACAAGTCATTCTTGGTGACACCCACGAAGTTCTGTGGGAAACGCACATAAGCTATTTCATGGACTTTCTCTTCATCCATGAAGAAGCACAGTGCATCTCTCACTGATCCTGAGCTGTTAGACGACATGTCACAGTCCACATTCAGAATAACTTTGCCCTTGCTAATCTTCGAAGACACCCTCATCTGCATTTTCTACGAACAACCATCGTAATATATATATATAGATGGATTCATTTCATTATTAATCCTTACAATTCGGTTGAATTTTGATTTTGATATTCCTCACAGTTTCAAATCATAGTCTTTTCTATCACTATAGTTTTATAAGATTTTGGTTTGATTTAATGCTGTTAAGTTTATAAGTTTATAGACCAAAATCAATTTTTATCAAAAGTACAAGGATCATACGGTCGGTGTAAACCAACGTCGTTAAATTATAACCAAATCCTTATCAAAAAATAGAGACAAAAAACCATGATCTAAAAATATAGAGGCTAAAACACACCCCCCTCAGTGAATTCATGGCCTCAGCTTTAAAATGGTGGGGATATTGGGGTCTCTTCTCACGAACCAAGTACACGACAGTCGGCATAACAGAGCCATCTGCATCTTTTGAGTTGTGTACATCTTTTCTATGAAGTAATATCTAGTAGTAAGGATTATGTATCAAATTAATAAGCATAAGATAGTTACAAGAGGCAAATTAGTTAAACGGGAAGCATCTTTATATTTTATCAAATTCGGATTTTCAAGATTAATAAAAGATTAATCTTAGATTATGATGCTCTTTATGAGTTCTATAAATATAAGGACTCATGAACAAGAGAGATATGCAATTCGAATTTGATTATGAGCCACAGAAACCCTACAGAGAGTGAGATGTCAGAAGCGCTAGCACGCTGCCATTGTTAAGAACTAGCTAGAGGGAGACAATAAGAAGCATTAGCTCCTTGAGACCGTGTTCAAGAACGCGGAAGAGTTCGAGAAGGTCGCGGGCGTTGAGAACTGAAAGATATCCAAACATAAAGGAAGCCGTGAATTCAAGAACCGAAAAGGTATTACATTAACTCCTCAGTCTAAACGTCTTTGACAGATCCATATGTGGAATTAGAAAATTTAATTTGTAATTGTTTTTTACGCTGCTTATACGTTCTAATCTCAAAACCTCATCCCACGTCACGAGATGCATTTTGCGTCTGTAGCTGGTTGGACCCTATAGGAAACTTCTGCCTTTCTTATCAACTTCATCACATACACTAGGAAGGAGCGGACATGTTTGCATAGAGTACAGAGGAATAATTTGCATCACAGAAATAATAAGGTTTGATATCTTCCTGCCATGGAAATGTTGTTGGCTTTCCAATTACTAAGTTGAGCCTTCACCTTATCCACGATAAAGTGGTACATATCTTTTTTCACTCTATCGTGATGTAATGGAATTCCGAGATATTTTCCAAGGTTTGATATACAAGCAAACCCAAGTTCCTCACTCAATTGTCCCACACTATGTTGATTCACTTTCTTAGAGAAGAATGCCCATGTCTTGCTTTGACTTACTTTTTGCCCAGAACACTAGAGAATAACTCTAGACACCTCTTGATCACCTTTGCCTGCTCCAAAGAAGTTTCAGTGAATAGAATGAGATTATCAACAAAGAAAAGATGGGAAATGGGAGGACCATCCCCTTTACTGGCTTCCAATTCCCTTGATCTATTTCTTCTTGCATTAAATGTGTGAATTTCTCAATACATATGGAAAAATATGATCCCCTTGCATTGTTGAGTTCCTCTAGAGGGCGAAAAGGCCTCCATTTTACTTCCTTCCCAAAGTACTTGCATTACCGAAGAGGAAATAAACCTTTCTATTATGTTAATAAGGATCGAAGGCAAATTGATTTCTTCTAAACAATTCACAATGAAATCCCATCGAACCCTATGCTAGGCCCTTACTGCCTCATCTACAAGGCCCTTTCCTGCCTCATTCGTATTGTGTTTGAGAAGCTTCTCTTACTATGCTAGGCTCGTTCGTGTATCCAACAATTGAAGCACACTAGATGTAATCCTTCATATTCTAGTCTGAAAGTTCTACCAAATATTTGTAGAGATGGGGGAAGCTCCAAAAATGAAGGTCAATTTCAACACACACCCACGCAAACCTTCCTCTTGAGCTTAAGGAAGCAGCAAGGTCCACTTTTAATGTTCTTCCTATCATGTTACCGAGGTGGCATAAAGACTCAGAATTATAGAACTCAACTAGAATTGTCCTAATTCTTATCCATGCTGCTATTTTCCTGTTTCTGCGTTCCGTGGATCAAAATTTGGTCTCCACCTCCGTACAAGCAGGTAGTGATATGCTATCATCCATGGTCCATCTTAGTACACATAATTCATATCCTCTTCAGTTTCAAAAGAAGCTATGAAATAATCATTTTCCATATCAAGAAGCTTGAACGGGTTAGCAGTCTTTCCATATATATTCCAATTTTTGTCACATTCTAAACAAGGGTAAACTTAAGCCCAGTGATTTGAAAACCAGTGATTTCCCCCAAGGGGCACACCAAGCTTCATATTCTTCTTATTGAGTTACCTGTAGTGATGGGCATCTCTCTCGTCTCCTTCTACCCTCCACTTGCGAATTTGAAGTGCTCTGTTTCCCTGGTTCAGCAAAATAACCTTTAAGACCCTCAATGTAGTCTCTCCACGCTGCCTCCATCTCACTCTTCTCCCTCGACGTCTATCACTACAAAGAAAATTTAAAATGAGAAGAAACCAATTTAAAATCCAATTCACTTGATCTTTTCATTGGCCTTAGACGAAGAGGCAAGAACAATTAAGAAGCATCAATAGAAGATAAATATGGAAACTTGCAGAGAAGCCTAGCAACCATGCATGAGGTGTCACCTCAAGATTTTGTCCACCGCCGATTGCCTTCTTCCTTCAATCCTTTCATAATCATTATCCATCAAATCATGAAAATTGAAATGAGCTGGTGAGCAATATTGTACCCGTTTCAAAACAAATTACTTTTCTAACATCATTTACGATTTATAAAGTAAATACGTGTAATGAGTTTTGATTTAACTTGTGCAAACGTGATTTCTCAACACTCACACAAACATCCTATAATAAATATTGATTTATAGGTTGATGGCATGAGAATAAAATTAAACTATACCTTTGACACTTAATACAAGAGTTAGTTGATTTTTTAGGAGATCATGAGAGCTAAATAAATTACTTTAAAGTATTTATTTATGTATATAATTAGATTATATATCAATCTAGAAGTCTGCCGAATTAATTCGAAGAAAAATAATGAAAATAAATAGTTAAATCAATTGTAATATTCCAAAAAAAAAGGAAATTAGGGTAAAAAAAGAGAGAAAGGACCAAGGTGTGAAAATGAAAATGTGGGAGGGCAAAATGGTCATTTCATCCCCCATATTTTTAATACCTGACTTTACTTTGCTTCTGCACTATTCATCATTCAATTTCATTCTCCAGAAGGCGCGAACAGCAGCGTGAAGGAGAAAGTGGAAGAGCGTCATGGTCGGCGGTGCTGGGTTCACCGGAGGATGATGTTTTTCACCGGTGCAAGGATGGATTCGGGTTCAGGTGAGTCTCCTGAACACTCCTCTACCTTCTGATTCTTCTATGGTTACTATTTTGAGGTTTCAAGAGTTGAGCTAGGACTGGAAAAAGATAGCTTTTACTGATTAAATCAAGCTATAAGTAAGATTATAGCTTTCTTAAATTGTATGGAGCATTATAGGTGATTATTCCGTGGATTCGTTGAAGAAAGTGTGTGGCACTGTTCACGTGAACAGTAAACCCTGTTTCAGCTTCTTGCTAAATGATGTGGGATTTGGTTATTTTAAAGTGTTATGCTGGTTGTTTGAAGATTGTTATAAATTGGAATAGTGGGCATGCATTTTGATTTCTAACCTATTGGGTTATTGATTGCAATTGGTTCTGCCCCTAACTTCAAGTTCTTGGAGGAAAAAAAAACGTAGCTTTGGGTCTCTGAAATCATTCGCCATGTTCTGTCAATATGAAGGAAAAGGGATTGAAAGAAAGAAGATTGTAAAATAAGTATATATATGTACACATTGAAGCTATCAATTTCTGAAATTTCTTGTTGCCAAGCTGACTTTGGGCAATCTTTCAATTATCCAAATGGCCTCCTTTACTCATGAAATTTTGTGGAAATTTAGCACATATGTCAAGCTTTAAAATAAGTCTTAGAACACATTATTTGGATGAGTGGATT
>JANTPZ010138500.1:0-17061 GCA_025593235.1 Vachellia pachyceras
TTAAGAAGTTTAAGCGTCTCTTGATATTTAATTAGGAAATTAACTCACAAACTCTAAGAGAAAATTAGTTCTGTCATCATAATATGAATTAATTATATCATGTAAGCTATTATTTCTTTTTATTTCTTACCAAATGGTAGGAGTTCATGAATCTATCTTCATTGCCCTCCCATTATATGAGTTTACTTGTGTTTTCAGCAATAATTTGTATCCCACTAATTCAACAGAGAAATTAGACAAACATTATTTAGCCACTTTCAAAAATAATTTCAATTAACATTACTCATGAATTATTCACTTTCAATCAACCAAAACCCCAACCAAGCTAATGATTGAAATGATAGAGGTACCAAAGAATCAATATTAGACACATTTATTTCATATAAAATAGTGATCTATCATTGAATGATTGAACCCAAACCTTCCATCATCCACCACCGCTCAAGTTGCAATTTCAGCTTATTTGATATTGTAAAATCCACAAACTTTATTTTGACTCTTGCATTGCTGGGCTTCCATGTAGGTTTAATCTAAAACTTGAAAACAAATTTTGCTATTTTCTATTTAACATTTGTTAAAGGTTAATATATTTGTTTTGCTGTTCTAATTTAATATTTTTTGCTAAAGCACATGTAGTTGTCATGCTCTAAGAATTTAGGGTAACCAGCACAAAATATAAGAGATCTCACATTCCTTAAACCTTCAATTTATTAATATATACTACTTGCCATATCATTGTGAAAATGATAAATAATAAAATAATCTAAAATGTGTATAAACCACTTTCTTTTTCCAAAATTCATATATTATGACATAATCTATGTTATCAGAATGTTAGGTTTTCTGTGGAAATTTCAACAGAATCTCCTTTACAAAACAAACTTCCTAAAATTTCTATAATGACCATAGATCTCATAACAACATTTGGAGCTATGCTCCACCACAATATATACATATTCTTCAAAATATAGAGGAAGGTATGGATACTACTTATAGACTACGTAGATTATCTAACCTTCAAAACTAATACAAGCTTAGGTTTCTATCTATGCCAAACAAAAACTATTAAATAAGTAAGCAAGCTTTAAAATAGTAAAGGGGCTCTTCACTGTTCAACTATAGGTACAAGGTCAACAAAGCTATCTGAAGCCAAGAATAAATGTTCACCAAATAATCTCCCGTTTATAAAATTTAATGAAATATTGAAGAAAATGATCTAACAAATTTAACTTTGATAAATAACTTGACAATAAATTTCAATTTCTACAGTATAATCATAATAATAAATTTCAATCTCTACAGCATAGTCATGGATAACCATTGCCTGCTGTTAACCATTTCCAGTCACAGTTGTGCCATCTACAAACATGCCAAGTCACTGAAAGTCCGATGAAGCATCTTGGTAGCTCATGCGGATTCGATTCACATGGCGAACACTAATTACATTACAAAGCAAATAAATCGTATATTGAATAATAACAAAAATAAAAGGTAGAATTACTTTAAAGTCCCACGCTATGAAATAATTACTCTAAGGTCCCAAGAGGTTGTTAATGGTAGATGCTTCACTTGTCAATGATGCTCCTCAATTTGTTATTAACAATATCTTGGGACCTTAGAGTAATTAGTTCGTTATAATATGACCTAAATGTAATTCTCCCAAAATAAAACTCATTCGTAAGTATATTTACTATAATTTAACTTGTAAACCATTTATAAAAATAAAATTCCCTCCTTAGATCCATCTTTCTCATTATCCATGTAGGCTCTACTTGCCATAATGTTAGAAAATCACATTCACGTAAGTTGAGATAAAATTCTTATAACATATTTACCTTATAGACAATAAATTATGTTGGAAAAGCAGCTTCTACTTCTAATCCAAATATGTCTATAGTGTTGAAAGTTTGATATATGGGTGTGTCGAAAAAAAAGAGTCTTGCCAAATATTGTTGAAATATTTATAATGAAGAAATATATTTTAGAAAGTCATGTCCTTATAAATTAGGGAATTTAATTACGTTGGTTCATGAATTAACTTATAAAGTTCAATGAATCTAACATATGGTTATGAATTTTAATTGAAAAGATGTATTGATTTAAGGAACCCCTTTTTAGAGCAACTCTTAAATGTCTATAAATTCCCTCAACACCTCTTCATTTAGAAAGACACACAAAGAAATTCATAAAATAGGAGACATAAGACGAATAAAGGAATACTGGAGAGCAAAAGCCTTTTGTCTCTTGCTTAATTCTATCATCTTCTACCAGTTCTATCACCATGTATCTTTATAAGAAGGGTTTGCTTAATCTGGGGAGTACTGCTTCATAATTCTCTAGGGGCTTGCAGAATAACTCTTAAAAATAATGTTATTAAACACGACCCGAACCATACACAATCAGTTGATTTTTGCATATTTTGGCAACAAATACACTAGTAAAAACTAATGCTATACTTGCGGATTTTTTATACAAAGAATTTTCATAGTAAATTTCCTGCGGATTTTGAATCCATAGGACAATTACTTGTGGAAATAAAATCCGCAGGTAAATCACCTGCAAATTTACCTAAATATATGAGGTAAGAAAAGATATCTTTTTACTTCATTAAGAATACCAATAAGGGATCTTATTTCTTTAATTGTTTCATGTTTCTTTTGAAATTCCATAATTTTGGAAATAATGTGATCCTGTAAAATGATTTGTCCATCACCTATTATATAGCCTAAAGCTTTTATTCTTGTTTCTAAAAGTTCAGCTTTCTTTGGAGAAATAATGATTCCTTTTTTAATAATTAAATCAATAAATGTTTCAATATCCTCTTTACGGTTTTCTATATTATTTTCAGAGAAAATAATATCATCAATATATACTATACATTTCTTTTTTAATTCTAAGGTTAGTCTAGAATAAATATGTTTTTGAAATATTCCAAGACTATTATGAAATCCCATAGGTAGTACATTCCATTCATAAAGTCATAAGGAGTACTGAATGCAGTGTATTTCTTACTTTCATCGGTTAATTTAATTTGAAAAAAATCCAGATTTACAATTAAATTTACTAAAATAATTATATTGCTTTATTGTTTGTAAAAGCCTATGTCTATCTTGGATATGACTTTTATCTAGGGAGAATTACCCTCAGGTCCCAAGTAAGACAATTAAATACAAAATGGTCCCAAACATTAGCATTAAATACAAAATGATCTCAAAGATTTACAAAATTACAAAATGGTTACAAAGCTACTGAGGTTGTAAATGAAGGCTGCTCTCACAATAACTTCTCAAACACAAATTACATTTTCATAAATATAGTATCTATTATAATATTTTCTAGAAATTCGTAAAAGCTATTATCACAATAACTTCTCAAACACAAATTACCTTTTCAAAACCTAGTTTTTTCCTCGAAATCTGTGAAAGGTATTTTCCAAAATCTATTCTCCAAAACCTAGGTTTTACCTCAGAATCTGTAAAAGCTATTCTGAAAATATCTTCCAAACAAGCCCTTAACCTTGAAGCTAGACTGTTTCTGCAATGTGTTCATTACCTGTTCCTTTAGTTTTCCTTATTGTCTCTTGTTGCTATACATTGCAGTTTCTCAGGAGTAAACTTTTACTCATATTTTTGCCAATGATTATATGCATCGTAGCCCCAAAACTCAAACTATTGACGAGGTAGAAGATGTTCTAATTCCTACTTGACATTTTATAGTTTGCTTGTGTTTTGTTTGTTACAGATATATTAATGATAAAGGTCAGTTATATTGGATCAGCAATTGTTAATTAATAGGCAATCTGGCCATATCAGTCTATTGGCTCATAGTAGCAACTTGGCTATGTTCTCATTATGTCCTGAAGAAGTTGTCTTTTGTTTGTCCTCCTTTATTTTCTTGTAATGAAGTTTCATGGTTAAGGTGAAATAGATGTGCCTACATATAACTTTAAAACTGTTTCTGCCTGTATAGATTAGGGCATACTCTGAATTTCTGACATCAATATAAAATATATAGTGCCGGTTTGGGAAAGCGGTAGAAAAGTACTTTTACGTGAGTCAGTGTAAATATGTGAAGGAGATTATCTTGATTTGCGGAATAATACTGTTGAACGTCCTTTTGAAGAGGGTAAAAGTTTTGCCAAACATGCACATAGTTTATAGTAAGTCACATTTTTCACAAGTTATAGGTGGTATGTCTTATTTCTTGTAGTCATGGAGTCCCAAATCTCTTGATTCAGTGAGGGCATTGAGTTGTGAAATTTGGTTTAGAAGATGCCCTCCAGCTTTAATGCAAGCAAGTTTTCAGTATTGTTTTTATTTATTGTATTATTTGAATTGTTTTTATCTGATAGATTGTCAACTTTTCACTATATTGCCTGACTGATTGTAAATTTTTATTGGGTCTAACTGTTTACTAATGGTAATTAGATGCATCGTCTGTGCATCTCATGTGCATAGATTGGATGCATACCCCTTGGGTTTATTTTAATTTTTTCCCCTTCAATAACTTCCAATTGTTCGTCAGTCTCAGTGGACAGGGGCTGCACCAAGTTCAAACGTGCTTTCATCCTTATCTGCTTCTGCTGTACCTCCAGTAAGCCATAACATGGCTCCTGCAAAATGTGATTGGACACAGCATATATCTCCTGAGGGTTTCAAGTGCTATCCCAATAGTATTACGGGTAAAAGTCGGGTTAGTGTTTATTTGAGTTGCCTTCTAGTTTCTTTTTCCTCCTTTTGGTTAGTATTTATTTGGTGTATCTAACCCAGGAAAATTGCGGCCATGGGATGGAGCTTCTCTTTGTTTTAGTTGCAGGAGAAGAAAGAAGAAATGGAAGGAAAAAGAACATAAGGTATTTAACAAGTTCGACTCTTCTATTTATCTGTCTGTCGGGAGATTCATTTGTCCATAACCCTTTTGATCTATCGTTTTCAGATAAACTGAGCAGTGGAAGTGACTGAC
Organism: Vachellia pachyceras; assembly: GCA_025593235.1. Taxonomy (NCBI): domain Eukaryota; kingdom Viridiplantae; phylum Streptophyta; class Magnoliopsida; order Fabales; family Fabaceae; genus Vachellia; species Vachellia pachyceras. The sequence goes on from JANTPZ010138500.1 coordinate 4,963, forward strand.
AAATTCTCGTGTATATTTGCTTAATGAGATTGCTAAAGAAGATTCAGATAACAAGTCAAACCTCCAAGCAGCAGTGGTTCCCTTTTATTATCATGGAAGCGTCTCCAAATTTCAATTTATTTACTTATTCCACGTGAGAAGAAATCTAAGTCGGGGAGTTGAAATTGTAACCATTATCTTCATGAGAAGAAGTGTTTGGTGTGGTATAGTATAGAAAAGTATGACGGAGGTATTGTATTATTTACATTGTAATGTAATATACGGAGTTTAATTAGATTTGCTAGAAATTGATCCCACAATAGGTTAGAGATATGTTAAGCATTGTGAATTGTTTATTCTCATAGTAGCATTTGATTTTATTTTGGTCATGCCTTTTACCAAACAAACATCAAATGTAATAGACATGCTTGGAAATTGAAGTATATGTTTTGTTTTCATATGCCTTTTCCGCTCGTTTTTCGTCAACGCTTAAAATTTGTTCAGTGTTTCAATTTCTCATGAATGCGGGCTGTCGTAAAAAGTTGGTACTGATTTAATTTGGGTATTAATTTCTGAAATTCCCTTTTCTCATCCTATTTACCTGCGGATTTATAAATCCGTAATAAAATATTTTTCTAAAAACCTTATGTCTGCGGATTAAAGTTGGCAAGAAATTCTTTTCCTGGGGATTTTCAGCCAAAATCTGCAGGAATAAGATATTTTTTTTTTTGTAGTTTGCCTTGGGTTTGGGCTGTGATCCATTAGAGAAGGTGATAGTAGGCATAGCCTAGCAATTAGTTCTAGATGCATAGTGAACCCAAAAATTCATAGAATTAACGAAGAAATTTCAATTCCATTCCACTCCACAGGAATTAAAAGCCATTCTTTACCATCAACAAATCAGAGTGAAATGTGCAGATCCACATATGCAGAATAACGAAGAAAATCATAAGCACTAGTAAATCAGCTATATGAAGTTATTGATAGTAATTTCTCGCTAGCAATCTCGGGTTGTATCAACGCATATTTGTTGAGTGCTACGTCCGCTTCGTGTGCCCAGGCAGGTTGTTGTGCCTGTGTATCTTGTATCTCGAGGGCAACTCACACCAGGCTGATTCTGGCTCCCTGTTTTCCCAGTTGCCGCCTTCTTGACATCGTACAGCATTCTGGCCACGTGGGAGCTCATTTGGAACTCGGTACCAGCGCCCACGATGAGGCAGTTGATAGAGCCACCGCATGCGGTGGTGGTGAGGCTGCCGCTGACTTTATCTGAAGTTGATCTCCCCAGATCTGCGTGGTGGACTAGAAGTATCATCCACACCAGGAAGATTAGTCCCTTCTTCATTGTCTCTCCACTCTCCTCAAAAGCTTCTCTGCGTGTCTCGTTCATTAATATAGCACTAGGGAGGCCAATGGTATCACCGGACCTAGTTAGATTACTCATTAAAAGTGATGTGCTCTCCCAACCCATTAAATATTGGTATGTTTTGTAAGCGTTGAATAAGCACGTTTGCGTAAGTCACAATAAAACTCATCTAAAATACTTACCTTGTAGATCATAAATCACGTTGGAAAACTAGTTTCCACCGCTAATCGTCCACATTTGATTTGAATGATCTAAATATGATTTTTTTTATTTTTATGAATAACTTATTTTATTTAGTATAAAATCTAAAATAAAATAACCCCGTAACTGTCATATCTTCAAATGGTGATTTTCCTAACAAAAATTGTTAGTTTAAAAAAAAATTAGATGTAGCTCGTTCAGAATTAAATCTGAATAATCCAAATATTATGTATTGGAGAGCTCATCACTTTTGTGAGTACATTAGCCAATTAACGAATAAAAGGACCAACGCTTTTTTTCGTGATAATTACCAATAATTGAGGTAAATGGGACTCAACAAAAGGGGGGGTTAAAGATAATAGAATACAGTGAAACAAATACCGTGATGCATGTGAAGACGTACGTTGCATGGAGACAACGAAGACAGGCTAATGAAGTCGATTGTAAAGAAGACGAATATGTGCAGAACTGGAATGATTTAGCTAGGGACAGATTGATTCAAAAAAAAAAAAAATACAAGAAGACACTGAAATGAAGACAACTATAGAGAGAGGGAGAGATGAAGACAATGGGATGAAGATGATAATGCAGTTGTCATTGTTTTCTGAAATTTGCAATCATTGTACTTCATCATGATATTTTCAAATAATTATAAAATATAAAAATAAAAAATATTTCGTCTTTAGATGATATAATACTTCTCCAACATTTTCAAGTGATCAATTATCATATTAGAAAACTTTCAAAGAATTTATGCCGTTTAACCCTAATATATATATATATATATATGAAGGGGTAAAATTATAGGAAAAATCGTTTTCCACTGACCCTGATGCCAGTGTTAGTGGACAAGAAAATAAAACGAAATGAAATGGTCGCAAAAATATTAAAATAAATAAAATTGAGTTGCTTAAGTACTGGTTCGTGCGTGCGTCTCACGAGTGCTCTATTAATGAGCCTTCGCCTTTGGCGTTTGGCCTTTGAATAAACCAGACACAAAAAAAGTAGCGGGATTCATGCAATATGATGCTTTGAAGGCTCACACTTCCCATGGGCAAATGCGCTAATCAACAAATGCCCACCTAGTTAATACTCTTTAAAGTGAACTTTGAACACTCCTTAGTAAGTATCATTCTCTTTCAAGAGTCCCCTTTCCATTGAATAAATATGTTTGAATTAGTGTTGAAAACTACTTTTCCAAAGTAATTTATAGTTTACGAGGTAAGCATTTAAAAAAAAATTATCATAATTTACATAAACGTATTTCTTCAACACTCCCACAAATAGGTTCATATTTCACCCACTAGAGAAATAGAGCTATGACATTACATTAAATATCAAATACAATATCCGAATAAAATATGTAATTCAGTAATAAAAATTGAATTTATATGCGAATGAAACTAAACATGACATTAAAAAAATATATATTTCTTCACTTCTCAATTGCTACAAATTTGGTACCAAATTGGTGGGAAAAAGGCGTCAAAATAGTAGCAATTTTTTTTACAGCGGTTACAAAATAATAAATTGCAGCAAAATGTGAGCAATCTTTATTTTAGTGGCATTTTTAAAACCGTTACACACCTACAAACATTTGCAATTTTGCCACTATTATTTGCAAAGATTTTTTACTGTCAAATTAAACCACTGCAGATTCAAAAGGCCGTTTTCTCCTGCGCAGTTTGTAGTGGTTCAGACAAACCGCTACTAAAATCTGTATTTTCCAAAACAGTGCTTGGATTTTGCAATGGTTTGAGAGGCGATTTTAAATATAACCGCTACTACTTAGTAGTGGTATTAGCAGAACCACTAATAGTTGAACGTCTATATAAAGCTTAAAACCTCTTCATTTCCTTATTTTTTGGATTTGAAAAAGGTCACATCGAACAAGATCACAACGATTTTTTGTTTCGTCCTTTTGTTTCTTTTCCCAGTTTTCTTATTTTACACCACATATGTTAATATGTTAAAGTTTTTTTTGAACAATTTATTTTATTTTTATTTTAGTTTATATTAATTTAATTTATTTTTTAGTTATAATTAATTTATTTTTGAGTTATAATTAAATTAAGTTTATATTTTACACCACATCTGCAGGATTCTAAGGCTCGGAAAGGGTTTGACAAAGAATTTTCAAATTTTGCAGTAGATCCCAAAAACATATGTCTTGCTCTGGCGACTGATGGATTCAATCTATTTGGGAACCTTAGTACCAGTTACAGTATTTGGCTACTAGTGTTAGTTCCTTACAACTTGGGTCCATAAATGTGTATGAAGCAAAACTCATTACTTTTGTCTATGATCATCTTAGGAAAGAAAGCATCGGGCAATGGTAATGATATCTACTTGCAACCTTTGATAAACAAGTTGGTCGAATTGTAGACTAATGGAATTGAGACATACGATACATATCATTAGAAACTGTTCAAATTGCATGTAGATTTGATGTGGATGACAAGTGACTTTCTGGGCATTGGAACATTATCTAGATGGAATGTGCATACTAGACTACTTTTCCCGTGTGTAACTTTGACACAGAGTCAGTGCGCCTTCCATATAGTTAGAAGTGGTTCTTCATATGTCATCACCTATTCCTTGATGGGAAGCACAAATTTAGATTGTAAGGGAATTGTTTCAGTGGAAAACAGGAAAGAAGAGGACCTCTTACCAATATAGTGGTTTTGATATTCTGAGTCAGCTTGAAAGTGTTCATTTTGAGTTGGGGAAGAAGGATGATACAAAATGAGGCTTAAGAAGCTCTCGCAGCACTTTGGAAGTTGAGGTAATGAAGCAATGACATAGGAGGAGTGTATTTTTCACTTTTCCTTATTGGAAGACTAATATGTTATGTTATAATCTTGATGTGATGTAAATAAAAAAGAATGGTGTGCCAATATTTTGCACACCTTATTGAACGAATATGAGAAGTCTAAATTAAGATCATCTTCGAGCTAGGAAGAATTTATAATCCATGGTAATTCATCAATATGCTTGTCGAGACGACAATGACAAGTTTCAACCAACAAAATTTACTTTAACGAAGCCAAATAAAAATATATTCTTCTCAACGCTGAAGAAAATTAAGGTTCCTAATGGATATTTAAGAAACGTTTCAAGGTGCATAGATTTGCAATCTCAGAAGGTAAAAAGATTGAAGAGTCATGGCTCACATGTCCTTATACAACAGTTAATACCATTAGTACTAAAAAATACGTTGCTTCTAGAAGTGTTGACGGTGTTAGGAGCTTTGTTAATTCATCAAAAAGTTGTGTACAAAGGTTCTTGTCACTGAGGAATTAGATCAACTCAATAACATATCATTCTCACACTATGCCATTTGGAGATGATCTCCCCTCCTTCATTTTTCATTATCATGATGCACCTCTTCATCAACCTTGTTCAAGAGGCAAAACTTAGTTGCCTAGTTCAATATTATTGGATATATCCCATCTAAAGGTATTTATGTTAAAAACTATTCACACACATTATTTACACATTGGTAAGTCACTAATTACTACTTTATCTTCATGGTTTTAACTTATTACAAATTCTTAGGGAAGTTGAAGTCATATGTCAGGAATAAGGCATGACCAGAAGGTTCAATAGAAGGATGTTATATAGGAGATGAGGTACTAAACTTCTATTCATGGTATTTTGATGATATCAAGACATCTTTAAATTGTCATCCTCATGTTGATGATTGCTTTGATGTTGATCTATCAACATCAATAAGTTCGTTCCCTCCTGTTAGGAGACTAGTTGGAGGACATCAATACTTTAATTTTGCTCCTAATGAGATACTACAAGCACACAGATATGTCCTAATCAACTGCAATCAAGTTGATTCTTTCATTCAATGAGAATTAGTACTAATGTATTATTTTATAAATTTAAATTATATTTGTCAACTCATGCTTAACCATAATATAGAGTTCTGAAGTTATATCAAGCATCAACTACGTATTCAGACACAGAAATCTGTTGAGGTTAATAGAAGGGTGCATAGAGAGTTCCCAAGTTGGTTTACACGCCGAAGAATGACAACTCCCGCATATTTAATTTGACAAGTTATGCCATTAACCCACTTTAGTATACGAAAAGATTTACTGAATACAACATCAAGGGGTTCAAGTTATGCATACTTTTATGTGATCAAGGTTCTCTTGCCTAAAATTCTAGGGTTTATGGTACCTTTGGTATAAGAAGTTATGCGAGCGGTAGTGATGGTGACATGCATTTCAGATATGTCCCCTACTATAGAAAATTGGTTGATGTCATCAAACTGAATTATTAGGTTTAATTCACCATCACGTTATTCAAGTGTTCATGGGCAAATATGATGACTCCTTGTGAAATCACTACAAATGAGTTGGACATCCATCTGTGATTTTTTCAAGGCTCATTCACATAGGGGAACCTTAAGATGATGAGTCGTATATTCTAACATAAGAGGCACAATAAGTTTATTATGGTGATGATGAGAAACGTAAAGATTGGAGCATAGCTGTTCATCTTAAGCCTAGAGATCTTTATGATATAGGTGATAGCGATGAACACATCGCACATAAGGCAAAGTCATTTCATCCTATTGATTTTGAAAACTTCTTCCTTGAAGGAGATGACAATTTATCCCTTGTCAAAGCTGATGATAATGAATAAATAATTCAAGTACGTAATATATGTAATTTAATTTATTTCAATCTGTTTGAGAATTTTCTTACAAAACATACATATTTGTAATGGCTTTAAACCATTGCAAATAAAAAAAAAGCTGCAAAAACCATATTATAAAACGCTACTAAAATAACAACTACTAATTCTAGCCATACATCCTATAAATACCCTTTCCACCCAATTTCAGTTTTTGCTCTTTCTCCATTTTCTCTTCTTTGACTCTTCCTCTCTTTCTCTTCCAATCATTTTTTTTCATTTGCAAGGCTAATCTTATTTCATCTGCAAGTCTCAACTCAAAGAGGTTGTATTACAAGTTTGCTCTTTTTTGTTTTCCATCTCACAATTTTGATTTTATTTTTAATTATATTACATTATATTCATATAATGTATTTGATAAATTTTCTTACTTACATTAGTAATAATTTTTGAACATACTAATTCTTTTTATGTTTTTAGTTTTTTTTTTCATTTTATTACATTTAAATATATTTTGTAATTAATAATCTTTACATTACATTGGATTTAATATTTATTAAAATAACTAGCATTTAATAAGTAAAATTAATTTCCTCATATTTAAATAATTGGTTTGAATTAAAATGTTTATTTTTTAATTTTCGCTTAAGTGAGTAAATGTTTAAGAAAATTTTGTCAAAATTTGGTGGGCATTTTGAATTTTGAATGAAATTGATAGCAATTTTATAACCACTGCTAACTATTAGCGGGAAAATTACACTACATTACTATCTACGAATTTGGTGGATTTCATTTTTCATCTAATACAATAAGTAGCGGTTCTTGAATGCTATTATATGTTTTTTTCTATTTTCCTTATTATAGTAACAGTTATAAATCGCTATCTTTATTTTAGTAGTGGTTACATAACCGCTACAGGCGTTTGCCCATCTTTCCCACGTTCAATTTTATTTACAGAAGTTAATCACAAATGCTTTAAATTTAGTTGCGGGTGTGGCTATGTGTGCATCGGTTCCTTTAAACCACTGCTGCGGTATGGTGGCTTTTACAGCTATTTTATAAACCACTATTACATAAACTTGTAATGATTAGAGCCACTACAAAGGCATAAAATAACCGCTTTTTTTGTAGGGTGTTCTGCTTTGATTCATGAATCCATTTAATTTTATTTTACCGACATGGTTCATTCCTACTTTATATGTATGATAGTTAAACTTTGGAGAGCATTTAAAGAGATCATATGATTTTTTTAAAAAACAATATAATATTAGCCTAACATGTTTTTCATCTCTTTTCAAGACTGTATTAAAGTAAGTTTAAAATTTAATAGCATTCGAACAAATGAAGTTTTAATCAATATTTCAATATAGTTTAGAACTTTATTTATAGTATTATTATTTGAATTAGCAATTTTAAGCGATTTATTGTTTTACTTTTGGATATTTCATAACAATTTAAAAAAGTTAAAATTTAATAAAATGGTAATAAAGCCCTCAAGCTGGCTATGAGCCCACATGTTTAAGGGTCGGGGATTCAATAATATGGTAATGGTAATTTTAATGTACAGGGGCTTTTTAGGTGTCGTATTTCGAATTTTTTAAGCCTAAAAATTTAAGAATGAGACTGAATGATATATGCTATTAAGCTTAGTTATGCGAAGTTTCTTGCTAAGTAAAATGATTCTCTAGAATTATTAGCATCTGGTTTAGCAGAGGAAAGCTAGGTGAAAGAAAATAAAAGGAAATAGTAATTTGCATGTAGAAAGTAAATGAAGATCAAAATGGTCATTTTGGAAAATGAAGAAAAAGTATGAGTAAAATGGTCATTTTAAAAAAGTTGAAAAGGCATGTTGATAATTTTAGCCCATATCAAAAAATGAACCCAGAAACCTGGAAATGAGGGAAATAATTCCATGAGCAATATTTAAGGAAGAATGCATGAGTTTTTTTTTTGTCCCTCAAATTTTAAGATTATGGATTTGATCCTTACTATTTTATAAGAATTTTGAAATTTAACAATGTTAATTATCGACTTTAAATGTAAGGATCAAAACTAAAGTTGTTAAAAGTATAAGGGGCAAAATAAAATTCTTTTTATCCCTGTATTTTTTATCAATTTTATTTAACAATTATGGTAATGAAATCGAAGACCGATGGGAAGGCATTATTGTTGAATGTGGATGTGACTGTGGTACTGCTTTTGCTGAGTGTACCAATCAAATATCACATTATTGTTAGAGATCATTGTATGATCCTTATACTATAATAAAATGATTAAAAAAAGAATGAAATTAAATTTGTAGATAAAAAGTAACAACATCTCTTTCTTTGTTGGCCAAAAAAATATTAGCATCGCCGATGAGGCAGCCGGCGGAGCTGCAAGCCGCGGTGAAGCTGATGTCGAGGTTCCCTGAAGTTTCCCTGCTCACATCTGCGTGGACCTATAGGATCATCCACATGAAGAAGATTACTGAGTCTCATCTTCGTTTTTGCTCCTCGAGAACTTTATCTATTGAGCAAAATTTTAATGCAAAAATCACTTTTTTTTTTTTATGAAAATGCTACGTATATGTGCAAAACAACCAAACAAGTTTGATTTAAAAAATGGGAACAATTATCAAAATAAAAAAGAAATAAAATTTATAAATAAAAAGTAAATAGATACAATAACATAGACAAGTTTTTAGAAAATGAATTAATATTTGATTTAAAAGAATTTGTTTTTAAAACTTGTAAGCAAATACATGAAGAAATCGAAACAATAAAGAGTCTTTAAAACACAAAATAATTTAACATGCATGAATGTGTTATCTTGCAACTCTACAGAATCTACCATTTTAAATAACTTCTTTTTTTAAACTTTAGTTAATAAGTATCACCTTCGATATAAATGGGCTCGATCCATTTTCCCATCTGTTGGAATATTGGCCACCCTTGATGGATTAGGCTCAAGTCCATGGGCTAGGTCAAATGCGTAAACTTAAACCCTAGTGGAAAGTTACAAGAGAGGTGTGTGGCTCCCCAAAGACGGCAGAAATAACGCACAGAAAAAACAAGTTTTCTCTCTTCCCTTTTCTCTTTCAGAGAATCATCTCATCTCCTCTCCTCTTGCCTTCGGTGTATTTGTTGTGTATCATATTCAGATCCACTCTTGTTGGAATATGGGCCACCCTTGATGGATTAGGCCCAAGTCCATGGGCTAGGTCAAATGCGTAAACCTAAACCCTAGTGGAAAGTTACAAGAGAGGGGTGTGGCTCCCCAAAAGGCGGCAGACATAACGCACAGAGAAAACAAGTTTTCTCCCTTCCCTTTTTTCTCTTTCAGAGAATCCTCTCATCTCCTCTCCTCTTGCCTTCGGTGCATTTGCTGTGTATCATATTCGGATCCACTCTTGTGATCCGTCTTCCGCGTGGGTATCTGCAGATTCGTAATTCGGCATCTCCAGGTACGCCTGAAATCCTTCAGTGGTATCAGAGCTTATAGGTTCTTGAGGCATTTCTCTTCCGCAAAGATATAAATTATTGTTATTTTAATCATGAAAATTTGAGTATATGATTAAAGTATGTCCATTGCTATGATCTTTTGCTTATCATGCATGCTCTATGGCAATTACTCACTGTTCATGAATTTCTACAAACATGTTTCATTAAGATATATGTGTATGCATGTCTAATGCTTTCCTGTATAGCATGTCATTTTATTTTTCGGTTCAGATTTCAAGCATATATGTGATTTATGTGTATATTTGGTATGAAATCATATGCCTCTAAATCGAAACGATGAAAACGAAAAACAAAATGGGAAAATGAACCTGAAAATGTAGAGATAAATTTGGGACATCATAAAACATGCATTTTAGGTTTAGAAAACATGTCCATAGTGTAGATCTCTTCAAGACGAGAACGTGGAAACCAAGAATGCGTAAAACGGAAATCGGACGACAGAGTTACGGAAGAAAAATGATTTACGAGTTCCATCACGTTTTTCAGAAAAGGAGAAAGATTTAGGCTTCAAAAGTGCTTCCATTGCGTAGATCTCATCAAAACGATGAAATGGACACCTAGAACGCGAAAAACAGACGTCGAACGGCGAAGTTATGGCCGAAAAACACAACGGCACAACAGGTGAATAGTAACTGTCGAAAAAAAAGGAAGCAGCGGCGGCTGTGTGAGAAGCATGTGAACCGGGTCGACAAGCCACGGGTCTGGTAAGTTAAGAGACCCGCACAGTACTCCCAAAACAGTGTCGTTTTGCCTCCAAGAATTTTAAAAAAAATATTTAAATTATTATGGGCCACGGAAGGCCCAAACCAAAAAAGAAAAAACCAAAGGGCCACGACAGGCCCAATCCAAGGTTTCAAAAAAAAATAAAAAAATGTTTTTTTGCGACTGGGCCAGAGAGGCCCAGACTGCGAAAAAAATCACAAAAAGATTGGCGGACTGGGCTAGAAAGGCCCAGACCGCGGATAAAAAAATTTTTTTTGACGGACTGGGCCAGAGAGGCCCAGACCGTGAGAAAAAAAATTAAAAAAAAGCCAAACCGCCTCTGCTCGGATTCGAATCCACTACCATACAGACATTGATCGCGCGCCTGACCAGCCGAGCTAGGCAACCCAACCGGAATCAAAGAGATGCAAAATGTATATGTATTAAAAACAATGAGTGGGTTTTTTGCTCCAGCTTTTGAATTTCTCTGGAATTTTTCTTCTACGGGTGTGTGAACCCGCTTGTGAGCTCCAAATAAGCCATGGTTTGTTCCTAAAAAATTCTAAAATTCAAGAGCTTCATGTTGATATGCTATTTACCTATTTTATAAGGCAATTCAGGATCTTTTTTTTTCGAAAATCAGTGCTTAGTTAAAGATTTTTTGAAAATCTTTCAATGTAATAATTTCAAATCAATGTTTTGAAAAATAATGGTACAATAAATCTTAGAAAGAACTGAAACACTGTCTAAAGGACTAGTGTACATTTACTATGTTGATAAAAAAAAATGTGTTCATGAACGAGGATCCTGAACAAGAATTTAAAGAGGATTTTAAGGAGGAACATTTTAAGTGGACTTTTGAGGATGATCGTGAGAAAGATCTTCAAGGGGAACCTGAGAAAGACCCCGAATAGGATCATGATGAGAACCTTAAGGGAGGTTAAGAGAAACCTCAAGAGGTCTACTTCGACCTAGGTCCTGAGTACCTGTTCTCATTCAATTCAAAACCTCAAGACTGTGATTAAGAGGTTGATAAACCCTTCTTCCCGCTATGGCATGCAATGAGAACAGCCATATTTAAGAATAAAAAAACATATATGACATAAGTTGGAGCTATGTTAACAACAAAACTGATAATGAAACTGCATAATTCTATGCGAATGCCGTGATGAAGTATCGTGCAGCATTTAGAGCTACATGCACATTCACATTAACAACCATGTGGGTTGATACAGTAAAGAAAACAACAAAACTTATGCTGAACAAAAACCAATACTTTAAAAGACTGAGGAAATAAAAGTCGATTATTGTATTGTAAATATCTAAAGACGTATTGTGCTTTATATTTATGTGTTTACACTCTGTGTTTTGTTAATATGTTTATAACATGACTTGGTGTATGGTTATGAACAAATGCATTGTGAAATGTGACATGTTTAGTTTATGTGGATTGTTGTGAAATCGTTATTGTTATTCACATGATTTGTCACCTTGTAACACTTTTGATAAGTGGGAGCTTTTAGAAAATGAGACTTCTAAAAGTTGGCAATTCAAAAAGTACTTATATAAAATTCTTGAAAGAAATAATGTAGTTACTAGTGTTTGTGTGATGGGAGGTACAAACGTATTCTCCTGATCGCAGATCTAGTGATCAAATTATCTTCTTGTCAAGAATAATATAAGTATAAGATATTG
>JANTPZ010138501.1:3569-35443 GCA_025593235.1 Vachellia pachyceras
TGTCGGCGGGGAGAGAGTAATGGGGAGAGGGTAACGGTGTGGTGGTCGTCCGCGGCGAGGTCGCTCGCGGATTGGCTGTGGGAGAATGTCACAAGTCCTACATCGGCGAGGTTTGGCAGGGTGCTGAGCTATAAGAAGCGGGACGCTGCGCACCCCTACGACACATGTTTTGGGGGAGAGGGTAATGATCCCGTGACACCAAGCACACGATCCCTGTTAAATAGAGCCTAAAGCATGGGTTACTGCCATGGTAGAGTAGCAGGGGTCAGGGGAATACATGCTTCACATCCTTTATATATCATATTTTATAACAATAACTGTATCCTTGGCAACTTACCAATAGATTTGAGTTGTTCTGCAGAGATGATGGCGAGTTCCAAGGCAGTTTCGTTACTGAGACGCAGCCTCCAGAGCCCGCGCATCCTCACTTGCTACAGAAGCTTCTGCTCTCTCCCGGAGAGTTCTGTGAATGATAATGTTGAAGACGAAGTGAGCTCTCTTCACTCTTCAAATTCTCTGGATTTTTTTCGTTGTGCCAGTAGTTCGAGAAATTCTTACTCTCACCCACTCTTCTCTAGGTGCTTGTTCAAGGAAACGCAGCTTCTAGAATGGCGATTCTCAATAGACCCTCAGCTCTCAATGCTATCAATTGCACAATGGTTTGTTTCCTTGATTTACCTTTGTATCACCGTTTGATATATATATATATATATTAATCTGCCATACATAGGATCTCTCTCTGTGTTTTAAGTTATTAGGTTTGATCTCAGTTTGTAAAACTGTTTATCTTGGATGTTCTCTTGGACCCCATTAGCCCAAATGAATCAATGTGTCGTCTGACATAGTGTATGCGTTTGTAATGTTTGTGAGGCAAACCGTTCCGTACTATGTTTTTTTTTCATCTATGATGCCATCGAACTTCCTTTGTTTAATTAAGTTGAATTATTTTTGTTCAAATGCAGGTTTTTTGGTTTTTAAAATGATGCCTTGTTGGCATGTATGTGTGTGTGAATATAGAGTTTTATTGTGTTGGACAAGTAGGTTTGTTATTGTGCTTGATAGCGGTTAACAGGGTGGATATTCACAATGTGTGGCTTGATGGTGGTAGAGTGAAAAGGGGAGAATGAATATGAAACTCAGTTATTTTTCAACTGACCCATGAGAATTTATATTTTTACTTTTCTCTACTAGACTCACTAGAGTGAAATCATCGTCAAATTTTTCCTCTTGCACCTTATTTATATCAATAGCCTAAAGTGAGAAACTAGAAGATTTTGTATTCCTCTAAAGTTTTACACTGTCTCTCTTTTCATCCCTCCTATTGTCAAATTAGTCTTCAGCTTTAATCTACAATTCCATAGTGGCTTAAGTCTTACACCTTTTCTGTGCATTAAAATACTTTACTTTATGATTTTGTTATAACTTGACACTTACTGAGGAGTGACGTTTTTAGATGTTCTTATGGTTCAGGCGGCTAGACTGCATAAATTTTACAGGAGTTGGGAAGAAAATCCTGATATTGGTTTTGTGATGGTGAAGGTAATAAATATGTTCCGCTATTGTCTTCTGTCCATCTGACATATGATGACAGAGGTTGTGTACATTCACATGTTTAGCTACATGCCATTCACAAAGTTTTTTTTTTAAAGGGAAAGGGCCGGGCATTTGCAGCTGGTGGAGATATAGTTGCTCTTTACCATTTTCTAAATCAAGGTGAAAGATGAAAAAATTTACTTTCTGGATGGGATATGAAAGTTTATGCTTAATTCTACATCTTTGATGCCATTCTTTTCTCCTAAAATGTATGGTTTTTTGTTTTTTGGTGATACACAAACTCAAAAATGTATCTTTGATGCCATTCTTTTCTCCTAAAATGTATGTTTATTTGTTGGCTACCTGTAGCAAATGGTCCTCAGTCTTCTCCCAAGTATAATATCTTCTGAGAAGTGGAAATATTATTTAAACTAAATGCAAAATTTTAGGATGACATTATATTAAATTATATTTCAAGATTTTTGGAAAACAAAAGACACTATAAATTCAGGTATTTAAAAAACTATTATACCTCTTCATAGCTTGATCATCCTCGCAGTCAGGTTAATGCTTCAACACAATTGTTGGGTTAAGCTGAGATATATTCATAGGGATAATTAATCAGGCTACTGATTTTCTAGCACAAAGAACAGTTAGAGATAACCATCTTTTGGCTGTGTTGTTTGAGGCCCCATTGGAATTGGAGGCCATTATGTGTTTTGATATGGGTGGCACTCCAGTCCCCACGACATTTCATTTTTATAGTAACAATTGGGCGTTTGGCCCTCCTTACCATATAAAAAAAATGCCAATTTAAATTCTTCAAGAAGCCACATTAATATAGAATCATTGTGTCTCTCTGTTGAAGACTTACTTAGAAACAACCATAAATATTGCAAGAGCCAAGGCTGTGTGTACGAAAACCTATGTGCATATGTCCACTAACTTATATTCAATCCAACATGGTTGTCATAAGCATCGTTGACTGATTAATTCTATTTGGAACTTAATTTGAAGCTTGTAAATGTCGATTATTATGGGGGCTGCCAGAAATTCAGATTTTTTGGTTGATGTTTTTTTTTTGAAAATCAATTGATCTATTTTCAAAGGCTTTGGAATTTGGATCATATGGTCAAGAGATCAATTTTTTCCATTCCAATTCTCGTATTAATACAAAACTGAAAAGTTACAAGTGGATAGATAAGATCCAAATATGTGGATGGAAAAGTTAATATCCATAATAATTATACACAAGAAGATGTTGATGCAGTATTTATTGAGGAAAAAATGGTGAGAAATTGTTTGTTAGCTCAAAGTCTCAAACATGTGTGAAGAAGGCTAATGGAGGAGCCTATGAGGAGGATTAAGCAAATAGTCTTTAGCTCTATGAAGAGATGAGAGGGAGGCTAATGATGAAGACCTAAATCATTCCAGTGTTAGGTAGGAAAAAGGAAAGTAGGGACTGAGAAAAATGTATGAGGGACTTTTGCCCCTCTCATCCATGTAGTTTGCTTTTTAACAAGTTAAACGAAATGACAAATGGTTACCATTTTCTTTGTAGGAGCTTCATCTAATTTAAAAGAAAAAATTCAAATCTTCATCTGTGCTTTTGTCGTTGAGTTTGTAACTTATAATCTATTTCTACAGTATTGTGGGTTGAGCAATACAAAGGAATTTTCTTAATTTTTGCTTTTGTTGTTGAATGATATATTTGATGAGTTGGTTGTTGATAAATCTGAATGACATCATGTGTCCATGTAACTAATTTCACTCAGCGAGACAAGGCTTATGTTCTTGTTGTTATGCTTTTGTGGCTGAAGGAAGTTTAAGGGGGGGAACAGCATCTAAGGTTATTAATGAAACTTTGTTATACGAGGATGCTCTTCTCTTCTCTTTTTCTCCAGTTTTTAATCTTCTCATCATGTTTTGCCTGTATCAGTTTTCTGCTTGTTGTTCAACAGGTATTTAATTATTGCTTTCAATTTGTGCAGGGAACTTGGAAGCATGTAAAGAATTTTTTAGAACAATATATAGCTTTATCTACTTTCTTGGTACATATTTGAAGCCACATGTGAGTACATCATTTGAAGGCAATAAAAATAGATTATCATCTTTACTTTTGTTAGATATGTGATTGTGATCTAAAGTCTAAATATGTCTATGCTTTTACTTACAACTACTGATTCTGCTGGAATTTGATTTTGGAACTCCCAGCATAATGTAACCCAAGGGATTAACTTAACAAGATCCAAAGCTTGTAGCTTAAACAACCTTAGGCTTTCTGAAGGAGACAAGGGTTGCATACTTCCTGCATTACTTATTGTTATCTATTAGTCCTTGCTGAAATTTCTTGCTAATTGCTGACAATGACAATATAAGCAACAACGTTTAGCATATTGTTTTCATTTTCTATATTAAAATGAACATTTTGCTTCACAGGGAATTAACCTCCTACTGCCAAACTTTTTTTATTCTTTGGCATTTATCATTTAAGCTCTTTTATTTAAGGAGTGGACTGTCTCTTTTGTATTCTATCTTATCCTCCTCTCTCGTCATTCTCTTTATTTCTGTTAAAACTTCTGTTTTATGCCAAGAATAATATGAAATACTACAAATAGTTGTGCTTTTGTATGTTGCATTTTTGTGGTTTTTTATCCAGTGTTAAAAGGGGTGACTGTTTGGACTAATGCTTGTTGAGAGTACGAAGTGCAAAAGTTAGGGATTAAGAAATCAGATACAAATAAAATATAGGATTTTGTTTTTGGGTCAATAGTAAATATAGGATTATTGAAACACTTATTTACTATGCATATAACAATGACCCCTCAACCTTTATGCTGTGCTTGTTTGGGAACTTCGTTCCCCCAACGGAGCACGCAAGCTGAGACAAAACCATCTCAAAATCCGTAAAAACCATCTTGAAATCCATAAAAACTATCTTGAAATCCACAAAACCATCTAGAAATCCATAAACTTCTTTCTCTTAACGGAGTTCCCAAACACACACACTGTTATTATAACCCGCACAAGGACAATTCACAATTTTTTATTTACTTGGGTGTAGTACAAGAATTTGATCTTTAACTAACTTGCAGGACTTTCTAAAATTCTTAAATCTTCTTAAACTCTTCTCACCCTACTGATTTTCCTAATATCTTATGAAAAGTTTATTCGACCTCTAAGCTCCAACAATCATTTGATAAAATGTTTTATTCTTGCATATGCAATAAAATTCTTACAGACAAACTTTTAATACATCCATCAAGTGTTCTGCTCATATGTTATTTAAACAATATAAAAAAACAAAGGTTCAAGTTTATGGTTATACTAGCTAGATTCCTATGAAACAAAACTTATGAGGTAACGTTTTCTTGGCAGGTAGCTCTTTTAAATGGTATTACCATGGGTGGTGGAGCAGGAATTTCAATTCCAGGGACATTTCGGGTTGCAACAGACAAAACTGTATGCAGTGGGGCTTCTTCAAAATGTTTACACCTTTAAACCGAATGAATCCCCCATCCTTGAAATTGCTTCGTTATCAAGCATTTATATGTTGCAAGCAAACAGTTTCAATTAGTTTTATAGCTATGACAAACAGAAAAGATCTTGTTATAGCTTATAGGGCTTCATCTATTCTTTGGACTTAGCATGTGAGAACACCTCAAATAATCTTTCAACTTATTCTTCAGAGCTTGGCAACCTTTTGAACAATACATCTTACGTATGTGCAGGCGAAATCTTGATATTGTACAAAATTACTTTCTTACATATTTATCTTGGAGAAATTGATCGCTTTTACATCCTTGTGCTCAATAACCTCATGGAATGAATGTCTGTATTTTTTAATCACATACATCTGGGAATCCTACTCCACTAAATGTTTCATCTTTCTTTTCTGTCGCATGCATATTACAGCTGAGTGCCTATCCTGAGCTCCATTATACCTTATCCCACTTTGCAGATTTTTGCTACTCCAGAAACTCTTATAGGATTTCATCCTGATGCTGGAGCTTCCTTTTACCTTGCACATCTACCTGGTCACTTAGGTGAGATGATGGTTATATCTTGTATTTTCCATGCTATGTTCCAAGTTACTGAAGTATATGAATGCCTTACATGATCCATTTACTTGAAGACAAACCCAGAAGATATTAGAAGTTCTACTTGTGCGCTGCTATTGTGAATTCTTTGATAACAGCTAGTTGTTAGGATGGTGCTTCTCATATCAGGCTCCTCTTGTTCAAGTAAAATCTCATTTGGGCTAAATGATGAAATGATTCTGTTAAAATGTAATTATGAGAATCAGGATTGGGTGGGGATTATATTATGTAGATGCATATTGTGTTGGCATTTGCAACATGGAACTGGAGCCGTTATGAGAATGAGAATTTGATTGGGAATTGTAATATGTGGATGTAAATTGCAGGCATTTGCAATTTGAAACTGCTGCTTTTAGAAGTTGTTCTATTCAAATTTTGAATGTCATGTTAGCTGTTGGTGTATGTCAATGAATCAATGACAATTGTCTAGTGTGTCTGGTGGGGTTTCTGGTGTGATTCTTATGATTGTAATTTGTCACTTTAGAATACCTGAACTCTTTGATCCATTTTTGGAAATAAGGCATTTAGTTTTTCAGGTCAAATTTTCTGGGACGGAAATTTGAAATTCTAATGGACAGATTAAGAAATATGAAAATTGAATTTGCGGTGCTGAATTCCCATCCTCTGACTCTTAGTTAAGTTGCCAAGTTCTGAATCAGAACATGGAATTGTTTGATAGGTTAGAACCAGCAAATAGCTGGAGCAAAATTCATGAATTCAAACTATCAGACATGCAAATGTCTTCAGATTGAAAATGGAAATTTTATTGATGAACTCCTTTTTAGTCATTCTTTATTTTACAGCTTATCATTGTTTTCAGGCGAGTACTTAGGTTTAACTGGGGAAAAACTCAATGGAGTGGAGATGGTTAACTGTGGGCTTGCGACACACTATACATTAAGTCCAGTTCAGTACCCCCTTGCTTGTTATTTATTTCCATTACACTTGCCTTTTCAGAGTGTGGAACATTAAAAGCATTCTTCCTTTTGTCTTGCAGAGGCTTCCATTAATTGAGGAACAGCTGGGGAAAGTGGTTACTGATGATCCTTCTGTGATTGAAACCACTTTGGAAAAGTATGGCGACCTTGTCCACCTAGATAGTAGAAGTGCACTTCAAAGGTTTGTCCTGTCTCACACAACAATGCTGTCTCAGGACAGCCTTTTTCTTATCATTGATAAAGAAGAATTTATACAATGAAATTCTCCTATATCAAATAGAAGAAAACGAAACCAAAAAAAAAAATGAAAATTGCACTAGCCGTGAGGCTCCCTCCATACCCGCAACACTAGACAACAAAATCCCAAAAGCTGACCATTATGATAGCAAAAATCTGTTTAAAACTAACTCGTCTTGAGGTGCGCGGATATGCTAGCGCATCAAGCTCATGAGGGGAGCTCACAAATCTGTATTCTTCCAAATGCTCCACTATGTTGTAGGGACTATTTCCTACTCGACCAAGCCTCTGTAGGAGAGCCTCACCCTCTATTTATTGTGTAACCTAATTTTTCGAGCCTAGCTTGCCTTTGTATTAAAAAAAAACCAACTTGTCTTGGATTCCCTTCGGACAGCTGTTTTGGGCTCTGTCTGGTAATGCTTCATGTTCTTTATGATAGCAAAAATCATAAATTTATCATGGGTAAACATCATTTTTGACATTACAAAAGCCTCAACCTCTTTTAAGAGCATCCTAGTGAATGCTTTTCACAGCAGCTGTGACTATTATAATTTTTTTTTTTTGGGTGAACTCTATTATAGATTAAAAATGCCAAAATTTCCATTCTATTTTAATTTTATTTCAATATGCATCCTTCTATGCTGTTAGGCTTTTTATGCCATCATCTAAACAATGATATTTCTTGCTAAAATACAATTTCTTTGATCAATTGATACATGTAATTAATTCATAAGCTAGTAGAAGCAATGCAGGAGTTAATTCTATACCAAATTGTTATTGTAGAAAGTTTCTCTCCCATTTTTCCTCATAGAAAAATTCAAAAAATAGTTATTCGAAGTATACCAGTACAAGGTTCAGGCGTTGTCATTTTACATATCTATAGCATGTTTAAAAAATTGTTGTTAAACACCTCATATTGGGCTGTTAATAGAAAAATCAATAAGATTTTGTGCCAAATCATGCTTTCGCATTTTGAAATGGTAGAGTAGTATCACACTTGTCATAATAAAGTTAAGCTTTCATTTAATTGGTTTCTCTCATGTAATTTACGTGGAAAGTAAGCCTTATTAATTAATTTATTTATTTACTTCAGGATTGAAACTATAGATAAATGCTTTTGCCATGACACAGTTGAAGAGATTGTTGATGCTGTGGTAAGATTTACATCCTTTTTACTAATGGCCTAAGGTTATTGAATACTCAACTCTCACTTACAAAGGAGCTTTCATGCCATTAAGCTACAAGGCTAGTGGCATTTACATCTTCCTTTGTATTTGAAAAACTAGCAATATGAACAAGACCTTTCACTGAAGTATATTAATTTATAAGTAGTACTTCAGAATTTAGATATTGTGTAAGTTGCCAACCAAGATTTCGGCTATTAAGTTTTTTATTCTATCAAATCTTTTACAGATTCTGAGTAGTAGAAAGAAAAAGAAAATTTTTTTGGAAGTTACCTTTCACTTTAATTGAATTATTTTAGTTTTGAATTTTAATTAAGAATTATCTGTGCAATTGGAATTAGCTTAAACGTTTTACTTTAATTAGGATAGAGTTATTGATAAGGGTAAGATTTATTTTTTTTTTAAATTTGATTTAGATAAGCC
Organism: Vachellia pachyceras; assembly: GCA_025593235.1. NCBI lineage: Eukaryota > Viridiplantae > Streptophyta > Magnoliopsida > Fabales > Fabaceae > Vachellia > Vachellia pachyceras. Next base: position 11,985 of record JANTPZ010138501.1, read on the forward strand.
TCACCAGTTGGTGATTTGAACATTGCTTCCATCCAATTAACTAATTAACTAAGTCCTACTAAAATCTAACCGATCTTCTATAAAAAGCAGATCAAGAAAATAAAACCCTGAGCTTCTACAGATCTGCTTGTGATGCTGTAACACTTTGGTATACTTTTTTGTTGGTTCTTATCAGTTTCATTTCTTTTAGGCAAGTGAAGCAAGTCAAACAAACGATGACTGGTGCATAGGTACCCTGAATAGACTTAAAGAAGCTTCTCCATTGAGCTTGAAGGTTGCCTTGAGATCTGTGAGTTTGTTTTCCTTATATAAAAAACCCTGCGTGCCCTTTTTTCTGATTAGAAGAAGCCAGCCACTATCATGAATTATGATGCATTTCATCCATCAACTGGTGTAGGTACGAGAAGGTAGATTTCAGACTCTTGATCAGTGCTTGTCACGTGAGTACCGCATGTCATTACAAGCAATATCTAAGAAGATATCTAGTGACTTTTGTGAGGTATAGAACAAGGATTTTTGTTGAAAATGCTACAAAGTCATAGTCTTTTAATGCTATAAAATGATTTTAATCTGTTGTAGGGTGTGCGAGCACGCATGGTGGACAGAGATATGGCACCAAAGGTACCTATTGTTTATATTACTCCTATTAACAGCATTACATGGATTAGGGAATTCAGTTCGAATTAGTCAATGCTTTGAAAATTTCAGAATCACCCACAATGAAGTTCATTAACTAGACGAGGTTCTTTAATTAATTAGGAAGTTGTTTAGTTAGTTAAAGAATATCAAAGCAAAAGGTCAATACTTGAAACGGAGGGTCTCGTATTAAGAACCATTAGGAATGTCCTTATTATATATATATATATATATGATAAAGAGTGAGAAATTGGCTTTGTTACCGACATATTGTTTGAAATAGTAGTCAAACTAATCCCGGGCCTCTCCCTTAACTTTTAAGCTTGTACCCCCACCCCCCAAAAAAAACAGTGTTTATGGTTAGAATAATCAGTGACATGGCATAATGAACTCAGCAACAAAGCAATTTCTTTGAAAAATTAAACTTGATCAATTCTTGATTTGACCCTCTTTTCGAAATATGCAGTGGGACCCCCCTACGTTGGACAAGGTGTCTGATGATATGGTGGATCAGTACTTCTTGCCGCTCAGTGTAACTGAGCCTGGTCTAGACTTGCCTACAAAAATCCGAGAAGCATTTATCTAACGGGTTTATCCATGTCTTCATTAAAATAATTCCAGAATTGGACTCCATTACATGAATTGGCAAATTTAGTTATAGCTTATATGGGTGGATTGTGTATCTCCCCACAAAGATTCGGTACTGGCTTTGTATGGTATAATAGTTTTTGGTTTATTATACGAGATGAGTGACAGAAAATGCCCACAATATTGCAGTGTGATTCCGTTACAAGTTATTTTTATATAAGTTTTTATCTTTTTATTTATAAATCATTTTGCAAAAGTTTAAGTTATATTCAGCATCTTAAAGTAAATTTATTCAGTAACACTAAGTATCATAAAATAATTTTGGTCTGGTTTTTAATACCTTGGTTAGTCATACTAATGATGAACCTAATAAAAAAAAAAGTTTCCCATTCTTTAGTGGATCTCTAGTGACCAAACCCAACCATAACCATTCTCATACAAAAAATTGGACCAGAACCCATCGGTTAACAGTAAGGATCAAATACTAACCATTAGGAAGAGGATTCGATTTTCCCTTGAGGCACTTGGCAAGGCATCCTATAACCCGGGATTCCAACAATGCGTAGTGTGGGTCAAAGGCCAATGATGCCTCTACATCAAGTGTAAGATACTAAGTTAGGTGTTCTACCCTTGGCTTGGAGTGTCCTCAAACCCCTGCCTAAATTTTTTTTTCTAAAATAAAAAAATTGAACCTGAAGGTCCTGAAGCTCGTCATTAAAGCCATGAACTCTTTGAAAGCACATATTGAAACATAACCAGGCACTCCCCTATTTGTTCAGAAAATGCTTCCTTATGTTCAAGATGAAGCCCATAACCAGGACAATTATAGACTCAGCAGAACAAGCCACTGAAGAAGGTCCCATTCCCATTCAAACGGAGACATGACCCTGAACAAGAGACTGGCTTGATGATTTACAATAGCCAATTTCATTGAGAAAGGGTAAAAAGACTTGTGCTTTTTTTTATCAAATGATTAAATCTATTAATACGTCCGTACAGCATAAAAAGACTACAAAGTATAGAACAAATATGACAACCTCGCACATTGGACAACAACATATAGGAAAGTGCACAAGATTGAACATAAAAGCTTCAGATACAAATACTACAGCCACCTTGACCAACAACCGAATTAAACTCCAACCACCTTAGAGAGTAAAAGGCTACAACAGCCTCCAATTAGCACCCAGATGAACGTCCCACAAATTAGACAGCTAACTAACGAAAGTTAAACAGCCTTTGTAGCGTAGCTATAACTAGTGAACAAATTTCAGGTAGCTCTGATGAAGCTTTTTCTGGTACGGAAGAATTAAATGCTCTCCACAGACAGACCTGGAAATTAACTAATTTGCCTCGTGGTAAGACAGCTGTAGGCAATATAAGCGTACTTGCTAGAAAATATGATCCAGATGGGACGACATTTGTTGCCAAAGGATCTACACAAACACATGGTATAGATTGTCAAGAAACATGACATCAACTCATTCCTCAAATTCCATTAAATACACTCGCAAATTAAATAAATCGATAGCATCATCCCATCAGTCATACAACAATGATGCATATTCTGAAAAGAAAGACGGAAATTAGTTAATAAATTATGCAAAGTTACATAAAGGGCCTGGAAATCTGGATCAGTCACATTTGATATCTGATGATGCAACACTATGTAAGTTCGCTAGTTTATTCGTGTATATTGTTAAAAAAATGGTCTATTAGTACATCTTAGTACCAAAATTGCAGCAACTTTTATTTGCTTTCCAAAATCGAGCCAAAAATGAATCAAAACCTATAACATATAAACCAACGTAACAGTTTCCATTTGTGTTGATAAATAAAATAAAGCACATGATTCTCAGATTTCAGGACCATGCACTGCAATGAGTAAGCTAGGCTATTCAGTTCCCTTGGTGCTTTTGTAGTTGTTGATCAATTGTGTCTGTACATCGTGAGAGACTGGCGAATGCTCTTTGTATTCCATCGTGAATTCACCTTTACCCTGCCGGTACAGGAAAGGAAAAAGGTTAAAATCCAACTAAAAAATTGTCTTCTATTAGCAGAATGTGACATAATCTTCATTCACTTGATATTACAAATCAAATCCTCTGCACTTTGTGTTAGAATGCAGTTAGCAGTCAATCTGAGCCTTTCAAAGGAGAAAATAGATGGTGCACTCAACTATAGAGAGAAAAATTTGTTATGAAATGTGGGCCCTATACATGGTTCGCTTGTATTATTTGAATGGATGAAGAGAAATGATCCAAAGATCCAAGTTAGCAATGATGAGAGATAAACTGTGAATATGATCGTGGAGCGAAACAATTTCCAGTGTAAGGTTGGACAAAGGAAGTTTTCATATGGCCTCCCTCTCCAACTATATAATGTGCAATACTTCAGAGGTTTCATATGGCCTCAATATTCACCTGTGTCATTGATCGAAGCGATGTGGAGTATCCAAACATATTGTTAAGGGGAACCTGAAATCATTAGTCATGAAAACAGTCAAATTAACTAAAGCTTAAAAGGTACAATACAATTTGCAATAAGTTTCACATAAACATGACGATATTCATCCAAATGAAACCAGTGGAGAAACACTGAAGTTTCCATCATTCAACATAACATCGTTCCACCAACACTCAGCTTTATAAACAGCTTACTATCCATATTTCTTCACTGAAATTTTAGTGCATCATATAAACTAGAATGAATGAAATAACCACATAAACCATGAAATTTAAAACAATCAAACTAGAATTTCAAGGGGGTAAGTGATTACAGATCCATGCCAGTATCAATTTGACAATCCCCCACAATCATGCTAGAAGCTCTCAAAATTACATTACTTAGATCAAAAGAAGATCAATCAATAGTTTTGATTATATTTCTAGAACATGCCCCTTGACACAAAATGCCATTTGAACCTACAGAGGGTGCTGAAATTTCCTCTTATCAGTAATGGTCATGCTCTATTGCCATGTAAAGTATACTCCAAAACTCAAAATCTTAGTTGAACAGATTTTTATAGTAAATCACTGCAATCATGAAACAAACTCTAGATCCTAACATAATCATGGCACAGACTCAAAAATGTTAATCCATCTACTACTAACACATTGTCAGCCTTACAAAAAGGGCAATCAAGGACACATTTACATTAGCCCAGGTCCAGTTTTGTATGTCAAGTTAACCATAAGTCATACATGGTCAAGGAAAGAACACCCTGTCCTCCATCCTCCTTTCCCAATAAGAATAAGCTCAGCTCAATATATATCATATTCACATGTGATATGCCGCTATTTTGAAACTGAATTCCACATATCAAGAACTTCTATTTTGCAATTCCTTATCCTTTCAACAGGGATGAAATTCAGAGAAGCACCACATTGAAGAGAAGTCAACTTAAACCACTCTGACATATTTGTATTAATTGTATATTACATTTGATTTCTTTATTTTTCTTTTGCAAAATGAGATACTTACATGGGCCGTAATAACTGAATCATCTCCGTCCTGGTCATTTCCAACAATCACACCTTTTCTCCTATCAGGAGTTATTAAGATCAGTCAGGAAATCCAGATTATTTGGTATGCAGTCACAGATTAAAGAAAAATTTGAGATGTCAATAAAAAGCCCTCACTTGTTAATGTCGCCGGCAACAGCCCCCTGAAATTCTGTTGGTACTTTAAGCTCGACAAGCATAATAGGTTCTAATATAACAGGTCTGGAAGCTGCATAGCACTGTCATAGAAGACAGAAACACTATGCTTGATTAGTGATGAAGTCCTAATTTGTAAGTGAAGAGAACAATAAATGAAAATGAGAAAGATACGAGCAATATTGTTCAAGGACCTGTCTAAAAGCATAGATAGAAGCTAACTTAAATGCAAGTTCACTGGAATCGACAGAATGGGCAGCACCATCTGTCAAGACAACCCGAAGATTTTCAACTGGATGTCCAATTAAAGAACCCCTGCACAGAAGACAATCAGCTTCATAAATCCAAATCTAGCAATCATTTTCACGTGCTAGAGAACCTATGATCTATCTAACTTATTACAGGGAGTACACAATCCTATATGCTAAAAATTGCAAAATTATAATTATGAAAATAAGTAAAAATCCACTCACGAGTTTGCAGCTTCTTTAAAACCCTTCTCAATTGCTGGGATAAAATTTGATGGTATAGCCTGCCCAACAAGCAAGTTTTCAAATTCAAACTTAGCTGGAGACCCTGCTGGAAGTGGTTCGATATAGCTGCCAGCATACAAAATAAAATATCGTTAGAACCATAAAACATGGAAGTTCACAAACAAATGATATATATTATTGTATACAAAAAATTAATCATTCAAAATTAAGTATGATGATAAGCCATAAAACATGGAAGTTCACACAACACAAACATTATTTCATAACAAGCTTTATGTTATTTTAGTGGTCTACAGAAGATGAATTCTTTTTTGTTGAAGGAGAGTAATAATGTGAAGCCACGTTCACAATTATATTCCAAAACACATTTAAACGTCAAAATAACCCTTGAAATCAGGCATTTCTCTCCCACCAAACAACCCACAAAATGCCATACCCTTGAGATCAGGCATCCTTATTACCAAATCCTTTAAGTCAAATTATAAGAAATTCCTCAAAACTCCAAAGTACTGGGACATGCACCCAACTTCCATCAAAAATACAAGTTGTTGGCACAAGTAACACACCACATATAAACTTGTTATTCTAGTCAATTTCACATGTTTCTTTATATTCAGATTCTCACTTTTAGAATTTATTTAGTGTTTGATGCTAATTCTTTTTTGGTCAGACCTGCCAAAGGTTGGCTGTGCAGTTATATGATTATTCATCCAAAGGTATCAATATCTAATTCAGTGATTAAGAGGTGACCCGACCAATAGAACCCAATGACTTGCGCAGTTGTAACATAAACTAACCAAAAGATTAAAGCCCACACCCACGCACCCTGTAGCACTGTCTTTATGCAGGCAGATCAGGTTTTATTGTCGGCTCTTCCAGTTCTTTATTTTATTTATTTAAAAAAATAAAACTCAAACCACCAAAAAATAAAAAGACAACCAAACTCCCACAAATATTCAAAGCAAGTTTAGGTGACTGAGGAAAGTGCATTACTGCGTACCTAATTAGAAAAGAAAGAAGATCGCTAAGCAATGCTTACCCAATTACTCGACCATATTGACCTTGCCCTCCAGATTGCTTTTTATGTAAATAATCAAAGTCCGCACGCTGAGTGACAGTCTCTCTAAAATTAACACGTGGCTTTCCAACAGAGGCATCAACCTTCATAGGCAAAGACATTAAAATAAAACTCCAGACGAAGCAAATTTCGGACATTATCAAGAAGAATAACTTAGTGCTGAAAAAAATAAAAAGAATCAGCACCTTGTACTCTCTCCTAATGCGTTCAACATAGACTTCCAAATGCAATTCCCCCATTCCAGAAATGATAGTCTATTTAAAAGTGATATTAAGGCCATTGTAATAAATAATGAATTTTCTAATTAAACAAATTGGAGGAGAAAGAAAGGAAAAGAAACCTGCCCACTCTCTGGGTCCAAGCCAACACGGAAAGTAGGATCCTCTCTCTGGAAGCGATTCAAAGCTTTTGAAAACTATAAGCAACACAAGGAGTTTATCATCTTTCATGTTTTTGGAATCAGGGGAAGAAGTGGTTAGCATGTTGGTTATTTAAGGAACCACTCACTTGCCCTCCAGAATCTTTTGAAATGGGTTGTACAGCCAATGACATCACTGGTTCAGGTACATTCATAGAAGTCATTGTGTATTTAACTGACCCATCAGTAAAAGTATCTCCTGATAACCAAAATCACTAGAAGTAAGCCCATTATACAAAACGATAATAAGAATGATTTGAAGCAGTTCTTGACATAACAATAGAGCCTCTGTGAACATTTCAAGAGTTATAATTGCCAATAGCCCACCTCTCATTCAGTGCATTAAAATTAAGTTTCATGGTAAGGCGGTGTAGGCTATATGCTTTGTCTGCATTACAAGCCCACTTGAGTTTTTGAATAAAACAAGACATGTCATGTATTATAATCAAACCAGCCATGAACCTCAGTGACATTGAACCAACATCAGATTCTTGACAAACACCACTCCCAGACAACTAAAAAAACTTAACAAGAATTTAGGAAACACATCCATGCATAAATCAAAAGGAAGGTGTAGAACCTGAAGCACAATCAACACCAAATACAGCAACTATTTGACCAGCATGAGCCTCTTGAATGTCCTGCAGATTATTGGAAACGAAGATTAAAATTTGACATAAATAAAAGAATAAATAGGGTATCTTTAGAATAAATATAGCCGAGAAACAGAACGCAACTAGCTTTCTCTATTTTTCTTAATAGTATCTGGTGTTAACAAACTATATTCAAACATCATCGAACACGAAATGTGTTTCAGCAGATCCCTCCAACTTACCTCTCAAAACACTATTTTTCCAGCAGCATTCAAATTACAATGTAGATTTAAAAATGACACTGAAAATCTAAGGCTTACCTCCATCTCATCTGAATGCATCCGAACCAAGCGAGGAACCTGTATTTACAGAATGACTTCAGCTCCACATTCGTGATAGTCCCAAATGCATTACCATTTAACTATGAATAAAAGTTTTTTTTGTCATAAGACTTCTTATTTGTGAACAAGACCAAAATGGAGGCCATTATATCACACCCTATAGAGAATCAAGCAAGAAGAAAACGGCCAGATTTTCCATCAAATTAGACACCCCTGTAGGATACAAGGCTAAGCTAGATGTAAGTTGAAACACCCTGCCACATTCCAAGCCTCGCAATTCCTCTTTTCCAGGATGGATTTCTAACAAACCCACAAATTTGAACCAAAATCATTTTAAGAGTATGTGGAAAAATTGACCCAAATAATCCTCATCTCAAAGTTATCATTTTCCAGCGAAAGTAAAAGGTATGATAAATTACCGTAAGAAACCTCTAGTTCTCTACAATAATACAAACTTCAAATCCAGAAAAGAGAAATATATGTTCTAGCTAAGAGGTTAGGCCCACACCCAAATCCTCACTGGAGTTCTGGCTACCGTTGTCTCTCACCCAGCCCCCTTTTAATAACCTTCAGTCTAACCAAATTCTTCTAGAACCCTTCTCTCCAACCTGTGTACTGTAGCTGCTCTCTTCCCCCTAGCTGTATTCATGCAGGCTATACCACTGTCTTCCCCCACTAGCCACCACATTCTTTGTTCATTCCTCTATCACCCAACTTTCCTACTTAAGTACCCATGACTTGCATATGAAAGAAAGAACGTAAACAGTACAAAATGACCAATACATCGGTAGGATTACTATTGATCCCACCAAATTAGAATAGTAGAGACTATTACACTTACCTTAAGCTTCTTGCCAGTATTTATGTTGATAATAAATTCACCCTTCCGAATGACACCCTCATAGATTCTTCACCAGAGCAAAAAGGAAAAAAGAAAAGGGAGAATAAAAATGTAAGCTAATGTGTCAAATACTCATGGATTGAATGTTACAACAAATCATTGCATGTACAAGAGAGAACCTATAAGCCACTTCATAGAGTCAGGGGTACCTTAAAAATGTTAACTGACCGAATCGTCCTTCCTCCAATTTGAAAGCTAATGCCACAAGTGGCCCATCAGGTGTTCCAGACAACACAACCTGAACAAGGAAAGCATAACAATTACCCAACAATATAGCAAAATAAAATTCAAGCAAAACAAGGGTGAACTTCCTATTCCTTACCTTCTCCTCTTTCTTTGTCTGGTCAAGGGCATAATTACTAACTTCAACTGGACATGGCAAATAATTAAGTACGCCATCCAGAAGTGGCTGAACTCCCTGTACCAGTGACAACAGATAATAAAAAGCCATTGCAGTGCAAGTGATGCATATAAATTAATTCTGCACTCTTCTAGTTTGGCCAATACGTTATATTATGTCTTCCAATTCACGTTTATGTGGTATAAGAGATTCAAAAAGAAGATAGCCTCAATCATTTTTTTTCCAATTTTCAAATTTACTTTTTAGTATAATGCATGTTTAATGCAACAAAAAATTTTTAACAGCTTAGCTATACAGCAAGGAATACATGCTATCCTGATGGTTCCCTTTTTTACATCATGTTAAATATAAAATAGCTAATGCTTCATAACAAGAACACTTGATTCAACCAGTGCCTTTAAACTGCTAACTGTTAATCCAATTCCACCCTCTTTGGTTCAGCCCTAAACTAAGTCTTGGAGCGTTAGACCATATAATGATTTTGGGAAAGCAATTGACAAATATTTTTCCTTAACAGAAATGAAATTTATGAAAATTCAATAAACATAAGAATGAGATTTCAATAAAAAATAAGTATGAGATAATAATATGCATGGTTAAATAGATGTGCAATTGGGACAGAATTAACATTTGACTGCTAAAAAACAGGAACCTCGGATTTAGCTGCTCAGATCTTGGGACATCATGTTACAAACTTACAAGTTGAATCCTATAGTAGGAATCTATTTCCAATGTTGGATTAAATTTCTTGAATCTAACAATTTGTTTGGTGCACAAAATAGAATGTGGTGGAGAAGGGAATGGAATGAAAAAAAATATTTTGTTAGTCTGGGATGTCTTGTTATGCCACTGATATGTAAACAGTTAAGTAATTTACTGTATGGTCCCACATAGTGAAGATATTTAGCAAATGGTCCCAAATTTTAAAATATTTAAAAAATGGTCCCATTGACAACACGAGGTGTTGTCAATGCAGCGCATGGTGTTGTCGCTTGACAACCCCTGACAACACCATGCGCTGGATTGACAACACCTCATGTTGTCAAGGACACCATTTTTTAAATATTTTAAAATTTGGGACCATTTGATAAATAAGTCCCTTATTTGGGACACAACAGTAAATCTCCCATTATTATTTTATTATAATTAAAAGGGCTAGAGTATCTAATTAGGATTAGAGTAAAAAATTATGAAGCATTAGGGTTGATATTATTAGATATTAGAATTGGATATAGATTTAGATATTCAAGGATTTGAATTATATATATTTAGGTAGGATTAGGATTACCTATGGCTTATAAATAAGGGTAATCATCAGTCTTATTTTCTCAGGTTTTGGAACTCTTGAATTATTCAGTTATTTCAGTTTCTTTTATTCTCTTTACTCTCTCTTATTCTCGTTTTCTTCTCTTTCACACTTCTTTCTACCGTTACCCTATCAGCCACTAAATTACAGAAGTCATAACAAATAAGTGTTGTAGGATAATGATGACATGTAATCCAAATGAAAAAAGTGTAATCATAAAAAGCGTATAATAGATACTAAATGCCCTTGTAGAATAAATGATTCGTTGAGTCTTCTACAAAGTTTTTTATTTCAAGGTTTTAATCTCCTTATTAATGCGAATTTTGAATGTTATTCAATATTGTTCTTAGGTTACATTTCCCGTTCTAGTCACACTAACATAGGGCCAAGATTGTTTCACTTATCCTAGTTTAATACTTGGCAAACTATTGCATCTCTCTTCCAAGCTGACCACAAAGGGCCAGCGGATATAGCTTTCAAATCATAGAAACGTCAATTACAAAAATGGATGAAAAATGAAGTTTGCATGAAGCACAGCCATCCCAAGAGCTAAAACAATAAAGGTAAAAATTACGGATTCTCTTATTGAGACACTAGTGACATGATACGGTTGTTTATATCTCCAAGTAAAATTTCAACACCATAGGGGAAAAAATTAAACTGAAAACCATGGGCAAATACATCATAAACAAATCCAATTTCAATATTAATATCCTAGAAAGTAGAAAGACACAACAAATTTATATCTTACTCTTCAATTTAAATCAAAGCATTAGTGGAAAAAAATGTATCAGCCACACATCAATTAACAAAATACAATAGATGTGCAATATGTAAAATGGTAGATATGCTAACAGAAAAGATACAAACTTTAAGCTATACAACTGTTACCTTGTTTTTGAAAGCACTACCCATGAATACGGGTATAAATTTCCGTGCTACAGTGGCTCTACGAATTGCTTCCTGCTCAAAAAAAAAGATTACCGAACTTTAGCAATATAAAATGGGAAGAAAGTGCAAGCTTCTGTCATGTAGAAATATTAGATAAAGCACTTCTACAAAGTACAGAAATTCATTTAACAGCACAGAAATCTTGTCTCTAACTTCTACAAAAAGGAAAAGCAACAACCAGGAAAACTTCAACAACTCTACATTCCTGTTTGGCCATGCTTTCAATTTCAGCTGATTGTGAAATGGCTTCAAAAAAAAATTTAAAAATCTCCTCAAAATGCAGGATAACAAAGGTTTAGGGCCAAAAAAGAAAATAAAAAAAATTGCAGTTGTATTAGGCTAAATCACCCAATAAGTGCATTTCGTATTATCAGCGCAAATTACATTGTCCTCATTTGAGTTTTTATTGATAAATACGAATTTCTCTAATTTCAGAAAATATACAAACATCTTCTGAAGCAAAAAGTTCCCCGACAACTTTTTTCTGTTCTAAAATAATCTCCATTAATCTAAATACATTTTTTGTTAATTTTAATGAAAAACAAAATGTAAATGTTCACTTAATTAGTGCATATTTGGGGGGAAATTGAATTCTTTATTTGTGTCACGTTTTGATATAACACATATTGGTATCTTTAGGTTAATCGAGGGTATTTTAGGCAAAAAAACTAAAAATGAACTACTACATGATTTAAAAACAGAGGTTGCATGTGTGATTTTAGCAAAACTAATGAGAAGCTAATGTAATTTACTCAATGTTAAGATTTTTATCAAAGTCAAAAGAGTTTAGCCAGTGTCTTAAAGTACTTTTTTCAGTCACATTAAGGAAGTTGACAAATTTAGAGCAAGGTTAAGGTTAGATAATATTTGCAATTACTGAGTGAGGATTTTATGTCCAAAAGAAAATTAATATCCGTTTCTGATTCTGCTCCTAAAGGGAAACAACAATTTCCTGTCCCTCTAACAGCTGAAAAGGAAAGACAGACTCTGCTATTATTTGAAAGAATTTTTGCATCATAAAGAATGAAAATATGAAAATATTTTCTAAAAAAATATGCATCCATTCTGTCTCACAGCAAGGCCAAACAGACTCTACATGGAAAGCAAATAGCTTCTTTTTTGGCTTAGAGTATCTGGTATCTTAGGGCAAATCATCTTTCGAGCATATCAATGGCCCCAGACTAATCCATACGCCACTGGACCCTCCAACCAAAGGTAAAGTGGTTGGCCACATATGTTTTTCCATGCCCAAGGGAGGAATTGAATCCCTCCAATTTAGTTATGGGACCAAGTGAGGAATCACTAGGCCATATTGTCGTGAAAGCAAATAGCTTATTCAATTCACTGATCTATGAATCAACAAAAATAAAGGAACCATCAACAAAGACATGATACTACGACAACTACACAAAACATACCCACACACCTCAAGATCACCAGATGATATGGGGTCATCATTTAGAAATGCTTCAGCAAGTTTATCATCAACTTCTGACACAACTTCTATAAGCTCTCGTCTTTTTTCTGCAACAATGGCCTCCATATCTGCAGGTACATCCTCGGCAACAACTTTTTCACTGAAATAAGCAAATTTGAAGTATGCCATGTAATAGTGTCAAAAAGGATAAACACCAAAATCAGGATACAATGCGGCAGCTTAAAGAACAGACCCACTGGTGCCATGAAAATAGTAGGCCTTCAACTGCACAAGATCAACAAGACCCTTGAAATCTTCTTCCAAGCCTATTGGAACTTGCACTGCAGCACTATGATGCCGAAGTTTAGACCTAGCCTGCAAAACCAAGCTTATCAACATGGCAGTGCTGTAGTTGAAGCAAATGACTTCTGTCATTCTAGGATTCATGTCCTTTTTGAAAAATGGACCCAAAGAAACAGAAATAAAAAATTTCACTCAAATGAAATGGCTCTAAAAGATCTAAAAACATTCACCATAAGATTGACAGCTACTGATTGCAAAATTTTGGCTTCGTACAATGTATTAAAGCAAAATATTAATTCAGATGGCTCCTATAATTGAAATAGGAGAAAGGCTTATGAGACTTTTTATTAAATAAAAGACCACTTTGGCGCCAAAACATCTGAACATTCAGGTTTTCCAATTCCACATTGCAAATTATAAAAAATTTACCTTCAGATTTGAATAAACTACAATATTTGAGCAGTAAAATTATAACATATCTGATCTGATAGCTTCCATTTATTCAACTACACCTGATTCAAAACTTTCCAAGGATCTGCACCCATCCGATCTAGTTTATTGATAAATGCAAGCCTTGGGACCTCGTATCTTCTCATTTGCCGATCAACGGTAATAGACTGACTTTGCACTCCCCCAACACTACATAGGACAAGAATAGCACCATCAAGAACACGCAAAGCCCTCTCAACTTCAATGGTGAAATCCACATGACCAGGCGTATCAATTATGTTAATCTGCAATGACACATCATCCAAAATACAAATATTTATAGTTTATAAGTAAAATTATAATAATGATAGTTTGTAAACAACAACAACAATAATAATTGAGAGATCGGAGGAATATAGCACTGGATAATTGAATTTAAGATGAAAATCACAAGCATCATTTGTCCTTTATGAGATTATTTAATACAGTTTTGACATGGAATAATATTTTCTAATGGATGAATGATCTGCTGCAAACCTTTTTTTTTATTTTGATATGTTGAGTTGCTAAATTGAAAAATGCCCTCAATACTATTGTTTTACTGGAGAGCCAGATAGCAAACACCAAATTGACATTAACCAATTCTTATCCGTCTCCATATTCAATTTCAAGGAACAACAGATTTTGTTTTGGTTCCTTTTTCTCTAGATCGGTTTAAATAGCAAGTCACGCCTAAAACAGCATAGTAATAAATCACAAAAACCTATTTCCCCAATGGCAGATTGTTGCCTAGCAAGTCATGGACCAACCTTTGAGTGCAGGAGAAGATGGTTTAGACTTCAGAGCATACTAATCCCCCGCCAAATCCAAAGTACCCACACACAGTCTATATATGCATGATGATTCAACAAATGCCAGTAAAGCTGACTAAAAATAAAACCCCGTAGAGGTCAGCGAAAAAAGCGTTCTCAACCTTGTTATTGTTTCCTGAATTTACCTATAACCCAAAAAAAATTAAGATCCTTCTTAAGTGCTCTAATTAGAAAACAACCTGCTCCTTTCCCCAAATAAAAAGGACCCAGAAAGTATTTGTCATTCATCATTTCCACTATGGCTCATTTGAGATAACTTGCACACCTAATGACTGAATACAGTAAATTTCAGTTCTCCCACTTCATACAAAGTAAGCGCTAACAGGGAGAGATCAAATCGTCAGATTTTTCTTTAAGTTCTGTAATTTCAAACTCGCTATCTAACAGCAGTCATTCAGCTGTACCTTATAGTCTTTCCAAGAACAGTAGGTAGCTGCCGACTGAATAGTGATCCCCTTCTCCCTCTCCAAATCCATAGAATCCATCTTGGCACCCACTCCATCTTTACCTCTAACTTCGTGAATCTCGTGGATTCGCCCTGTGTAAAACAGAATCCTTTCCGTCAGTGTGGTCTTGCCGGAGTCAATATGCGCCGAGATCCCAATGTTACGAAGCCTTTCCATCGACTCCTTCCACCATGGCTCCTTATCGTCTTTGGCCCGTGCAAGGTTCCCCGCGGAGAAATGGCGGAGGTGGAAGGTGCCGGCGAGAAGAGAGGTGGCGGGCGATGAAGGCGCCGTCATAGCGGAGGAACTGCAGAGAGTGTAGAGAAGCCGATTTGTGGATGACCTCGCGAAGCAAGCCATGGTCGCCGTCGTGTAGGGTTTCCTCTGGGTTTTGGAAGTGGTACGCTAAAACCCTGAAGTCCTGAAACCTCCGGAGGCAGAGGACTGCGAGAGGACCCTTTGTCTGTAGTGTGTTGGCGGTTCGCACCGGAAGAAGGGGAAAAAAAAGAAAATTTATTAGATGATCCAAAATAATGAATTTATTTAATGAATGGTCTCAATTCTAAAAATATTTATCAAAATGTCTCATTGACAATATGAGGTCGATCTTTTGATAAATATTTTCAGAATCGGGACCATTCATTAAATAAATTCCTTATTTGGGACATTCCAATAAATTTTCCAAAAAAAAATTATACGCTATAAATCCAAAGTCTCTTTTTTCAAGCTTGTCTAATACCAAGAATTGGATTTGGTGGAAATGGAAATATAATTTAAAGGTTTGTTTTATATGTTTAAAAATGAATCTTAATTATATGTAAAAAATCAAAATGCCCTTATCATTAAAAGAAAAATATTTGTTCCCTCCATCCTCCATTGCAAACCTCAAACCCCCTATCATCTCTAGGTTGATCACCCACCAGACCTTCAATGACCCACTCATGAACACCCATCAAATCTCAACTGATCCAATCATGAACCCACATGATTCATTGTCACCATTGCAGATCTTGAAGTTGAAGTTGAAGACGAAATCAAAGTAGGAATTCATCGCCATCGCAAAGGGGTATCTCACAAATTTGTCGCCATCGCGAATAGGTATTTGGATGTGCTCATTGACGAATACAATCGTTGGAGGTGCTCACTGACGACTGGCTATCATGATGTCGTGCTCGCTGACATTGCGAATGGGTCATCATTGTGGCTCTGGGATGTCGCCAATGATGGGCTGCTCATGGTGGAGTTGGCCATTGAGATACTGCTGGCAATGGATTGCTCATGGTGGAGTTGGCTATTGAGATGTTGCTAGAGATGGACTGCTCATGGTGGAGATGTGCTTATTGTCGCTGGGAGCCGTAGGATTTTGGATGAAGATGAAAATTGAGAAGGGTAAAATGGCAATTTCATGGAGCTGGTTACATATCCATGGGATGACCTATGGAAATCAATGCCCATACTTTTCGTTGAATTGCTTTCCACATGGAAGCAAATTCCATTTTCATTTCTAGGTAACAAAAAAACGTGGTGATAGAAATAAATTACATTTATATATTTATGCATCCAATTCCATCAAATAAAGCGTGCCCTTAGCCTAAGTCTTTTAAATTTTAACAATGATATAATTATTGTAAAAAGTGTAATAATGAGAGTTTAAATTCATGTCTAAAAAGTTACAATTTAGAAAATATTAGCATAGTATGAAATCAAATAATTTGTAGTGACAAAAAATTTTGAACACTTAAAATTTTTATTATTATATTATAAAATACAAATATAAATTACAAATTAATACTCAAAAAATTTAAATTAAGGAAAATAATATCGATTTGACAACTTAAATTGCTATTTTTTATTACATAAATTAAATAAGTTGCAAATTAATGATTAGCATATATTAAATAAAAAATAGCATCAAGTGAATGAAAGTGAGTCGAGTGACAAAAAAAATTTATAAATTCAATTTTATTTTTTTCTTCTTGTGAAAAAAATTCAGTCCTCCTAGTATTAAGTAATTGGGTATGACAAAAACATTGAGAAAAAATTATTTTTATTATAAAAAAAAGTTGCAAATTAATGATTAACATATTTTAAACCCAAAAAAATTAGTATCTAGCAAATGGAAGTGACAAAAAATTGGTAAAGTCAAATTTCATTTCTCTTGTAAAAAAATCCAGTCCTCTAATCTAAAATAGGAATGTAAGTTGCAAATTATTAGTATCAAGCATGTTGCAAATCTTGGAACATTATATAAATAGAAGTGATGAAAAAATGAAACTAAGTTGAACATTTGGTTTTACATATAATGCTTCAAGAAAGCTTGTGACAGAGTTGAATTCAATTAGAGCCTGTAAAACAAGCTCAGACAGGGAGCCGCCTAGTTTAGCTTGCCAATTATGATGGCTCAACACTTCGGTTGGCAAGCTGGATATATTTTTTGAGGAAAAACAAATTTTTAAAATAAGTTTTCTAAAATATTAAATCTCTGAATCACGCAACATTTAATTGTATATATTTGTTTCAATTGTTCAATCTTATTATAATTTATATATCAAAAATAAAATTCTTTTAAAAAAATGTTTAAATTAAAATATATAAAATTTATTAAAGATATTATAATTGCAAACTAATATATTAAAGTTTATTCCGAAAATGTTTTCTTAAAGTCCATTAACTTTATGTGGTTCATTTGTTGAAGGAATAGATTTATAATAGTCAAGTTAGAATCATTATCTTAAGTCAATCCAGCGGATTTGTACATGCTGTTCATTTAGGGCTTCTTGACATGTGCCTGTTCAGTGTGATCAGTTATACTGTTATATTTCCGGCAAAACATGTGCCTGTCCAGTGTGTATGGAAACTTTGCTTGTCTAAGGGCTGGAGTGGTGGTTCTAACTCTTATTATCAGTATGACTGTGGCTTTATAATTATCTGTAAGCTCTTAATTCTCCTTGAGGTTCTTCCCCCAAGGAATTTGATCAGGGACCATTTCATTTTATGGATTCCTTTGGAAGCATATTTGACATACGGCTGGTTCGTCAAAGCTTCTTAGACGATTCTTACCCTTTCAACTGGGTATTTCAAGCGCCGTCACAGTCAGAGGCAGTCTGGAGGATTGATGTTTGAAACGTTTCATATTGTAATGTTGAACTTTTCTATGCTTGTTCTCTATTTCGGTTATTTGCTTATGCCTAGCTTTATTGTTTTTAGTTTTGGTTGTTTGGTTTGTAACTTCTAAGACTTTGTAAGTTTGGTTATGTTTAATTTTATGGTTTCTTTGCTGGCAAAAAAAAAAAAAAAGGTGCCGATTGTACAAACTCACTATTGAGCCCGTTGGTTATGACGAGTTAACCTATTTTATCGGTTTTGCTCAATAACTCAATTTGAGAGAGGGCAAGAGTTTAGGTGAAAGTGTAATTGCTGAAGAAAGGGAAGGATGTAAAAAATGAAAGGATGAAAATTTGGAAACGCATTGAATATTAGTTATATCTATCCGATTTTCAATAAAAAATTCACCTTCGAAGCAAAAACAGCCGTCTACACTTTCCAAGGAAAAAAGGCATGGGACATTAAATTCCATCTCATTTATTTGATGATATAAGTTAATTAAATAGTATTTTTATTTAAATTTTACTTTTTATAACGAATTAAGAATATTTTTATATATTTAAATTAAATCATCTTGGTTTAATTATACCGGTTTGACTTCGATTAGATATAACATCCTAAATTTTACTTTAGGACTCGATTAGAATTTAGAGATAATCAATTGTGATAAGTGTCCACCTTGTGTTATGAGAATACATATTTTCTACTATTTGTGGACTTTGCCGCGGCTCACTTCTTGTTTCGTTGTAGCCAACTAGAGTAAATCAGTAAGGATCCCCTCTTTGAATGCCTTTGTGATGGCCAACTCTCAGCTTCGTCAAGCGATCTATCATCAAAAAGCAAAGGTTGCTCTCAAGACAACTTCATTGCAATCGACTTTTGACTTGGCCACAGCGAACTAGCATCCATTCACAAGGATTCCTCGCAAATTTCATTCTCTGCAACCAACTAGAAATTTTAGACTATCTTATTAGTCTCGAGGTTGCTTCACCACAACGAACTCTTTCTATCATGATAATGATTTAAAATCAAAGTGTGTTAGTCATGTGGGAGTATTACAATACCCCTTGATCCGACTAAGCCACAAAATGTAAACTTAGATCGTTGGTTAGCTTTGAAAATGGATCGAGAATATTAATTTTGATTTCCAAGGATTGTATAGTGACAACCCCAGGGTCATTCTCACCAGAAGCTAATCGCGTACCAATAGTCCTTAGCTTGTGATTATGTCTGTGATGCAAATGCAAATGATTTCTTAATTCAAGATAAACTATGTTACTAATGCAACTATAAAATTCAAAACTTGTTTTTGGTATTTTCAGGCGGCAAAGAAAAATAAGGCAGATTTGGATTGAAAATGGAGTGTTATGGTGGGTTCCTCTTGAAAATGAATTGGGCCATCACAGTTCGCAAAAGATTAGGTAGAGTATAGACTTTCGCACTAAGTTTTCGAAATCACAAACCCTAACAATTCGTATGGGTCCGGAGCGTCATACAATGATCTCCTTCTAAATCCCCACACGACTTGTTAGGTCACGAATAACATGCAATGAACTCCATTCCATGAAATCCTTGAAGCGCTCTTAGTGTGTGTACGAAAATCACAAAGTGACAAAATCAACTCCATGCATGTTGACTCTAAAACCAAGCACAACTAGGATGATAGATGAGAACAACAGACTTCATTGAATAAGCAAAATGAACTCCATTTCACTTTGTCAATCACAAAAAAACTCAATACACAATAATCCAAGTTTGGCTCAACCAAGCATCCCCCTGCATCTCTGAATCACCCTCGGAATCCACCTCAGTAGCAGCATCCTCCTCCTGAGTCCCCTTCGCTGGTCCGCCCTCTCCGGATGGTCCGGCTCCGGAAGTCTCAGCACCAGTATCATCATCCTCCTCTGGAGGCAACTCAAAATGTAGGTTATGTGCAATTAGGGCGTCCATCCTCCGGCGATACCTCCGCTCCTTCTCAAATGAGACCCTGAACTGCTGAAATTCAGCAGCCAAACTCTCAAGTGAGATAGGGGCTGGTGATGGCGGGTGGTCATCTGATACCTGAGGTGCTGAAACCTCCTCCTCCTCACCCAGCAGATCATCAATGTCTATGAACGGCTCAGGCTGGGGTGCAGGAGCTCTACGAATCCTATCATATGTAAACACGGGGCAGGGGCAAATGGATGGTCTTCAGGGTACTCTGGGATTTGCAACCTAACGAACATGTCAAAAATGAGGTGAGGAAAGATGATGGCCTTCGTGGTTTTCGATGTAAGTACGGCCTCACAAAGGGTAGAATAAATGAGGGTGGATATGTCGAAACAGATTCCTTGCATTAACATGTAAATGCAGAGAGCCTGTTTCTTTGTTAGGTTCGCTAGGTGGCTTGTGGGTAGAATGTTGTTGCAAACTAAATGGATGAAAGGTTTTGTCTCAGGGCGACACTCAGATCTACGAATGTATATCTCCGACCTACGAGGCACATGCCAACCCATACCGGGCAAACATAGGGTCTCTACGATCCCGTCCGAAGGAAAGTTACTCATAAATTGAACATAATGATCACGCTCAGCTATGGGTAAAGAGAGATGGGCACCAATGGTATGGCGAGTAATGCCCTGAGGAAGTACAGTTCCCTGGCAATCAATAAAAAGACAAGTCTCATGTTGGCACTTCGCGTAGAAGTGCTAGACGAAAGTAAGGTTACCCTGGGTACGCTCGCTGACCAGGCCAGTGAGGCCAGACTGAGTAATCCTATGGACAAAGTGGTGGTTGGCAAGAGTCATAGGGAATGAGTGTTCCTTAACCAAAGGACGCTTCTTAGTTAGCTCTAGAATTTCCTCAAAAGTTTGGGAAGGTTCAGGTTCAGGGCTAGGGGGTCGACTATGTTTGGTCTCTTGGTTCTAGGCATGGTTGCTAGCTGGACTCACAACAATGAAACAGAAAAACAACACAAATACAGAATTAACACAAGTGAAAAACAACAACTGATATCGTTGGCCGCGGCAAAAATTATGGTTCATCGTGGTGAAAAATAACAATTTAGTCGAGGCGAATCATCTTTTTCATCACGGTGAAAATCGCAAAACAGGGATGATTGCAGCGATGAACACAAAGCTACAAAAAAAAAACAAAACACAATGAAATGGAACGAAAAAGATGGAATGCTTACTGTAGATGAAAGGCAAGAAGAGTAGCGGAGAAATGCAAGAGTCGTGGCGGCCAACGGTGAAGAACACGGTGACGGAAGGAAAGAGTAATGGCAGCGACGGTGAAACGATAACGTGAATGGGAAGGAAATGGAGAAATTGGCTTGAAACAGGAAACGGCGAAGGTGAAGAGCCACGATTTTCACCACAGCGAACCATAATTTGGTCGCAGCGAAAATATGAAATCACAAGATTGGCCGCGGCTAAAACAAAAGTTAGTTGTGGTGAATACTTCCCGAGAGCTTACACGAGTCTATCAACAGCATTGGCCGCAGCTAAAATGGACTTTAGTCACGGCGAAACATCACAGAGAGGAAAAATAACAGAGATGGAAACACAAAACACACAACAATAGCCAGCATTCAAGCCTAAAACTTTAACCAAACAATATGCACGTTTTAACCTTGCAAGCAGACTTTTTTCAACAACAAACCTCTTGGAGACAAGCCAATCATAATTTCAAGGGAGTTTATTGAATTTAAAACAATCCTACACTACATATAAAGACTAAACTACCATTACTGGCTATGTTCCTCCCCCACGCTTGAATCATTCATATTCACAACATATTCTTTGAAAGCTTAAAGCAAATGATTAAGGAAGGGAAAGGAACAACTTGATAATCATGGCGGTTTATGAGTTTCATCGGTGTCCACATGCCTTTCTTTTGATTTTCCAAATAACGCATGCACAGGTACGGCCGCTCAGGCGATGCTCTTCTTAAATGTTTTGCAAAATCAATCGAAATACCTCTCCCGGAGGTGTCATCACTATTTATACGGGGAAAGGCATGCATGCACTCATCGGTTGATTTCTCAAAATGTGTGTATGGCATTGAAAGCATGCTTTCAACTGATGCAAGATGGGTACATTTTTCAATGATTTCACAACAGCACAATGGTGAATAGGGAGGTTTAAGAGGAATTTTCAGATTGTCATCGTTAAATGGTGCATATGAGTAATAACGTGAACATGTTAGTTCATTTTCCATTTCAAGTTCAGCACATGCATCATCTACCATAGCATCCAGGGCATTAACACTTAACAGTGAAAAATCCTCGTAAGGATGTTTCATAGCCTCATAAATATTAAAATTGGTCTTATTTTCTCCTACTTCCATTGATATGCTTCCTTCTTTCATGCTAATCATAGTATTAGCTGTCCCCAAGAAGGGTCTTCCTAAAATCAAGGTGGATTCATTAATGGATTCTTTAAACATATCAAGCACATAAAAGTCAGCAGGAAAAACTAAGTCTTTCACCTTCACAAGAATATCCTCAACTATCATATTTGGATACCTAATCGATCTATCAGCTAGTTGGAGTACCACAGATGTAGGTTTCAAGTTTTTGACTCCTAAGGCTTGATAAACGGACTTTGGCATCACATTAATAGCAACCCCTAGATCTAACAACGCTCCCCCTATGGTTATCTTTCCTATAGTGCAAGTGATGGTGAAGGATCCTGGGTCTTGACATTTCACAGGAAATTGCAGTTTAAACAAGGCTGAAACATTTGAGCTTACTTGGACTCTTTCATTAGGTCTAAATGTTCTTTTATTTATGCATAAGTCCTTGAGATATTTAGCATATTTAGGGACCTTTTTGACCAAGTCAAGCAATGGTATATTTACCTCTACTTTGCTAAATAAATCATAAACCTCCTTTTCACTATCCTTTTCAGCAAGTTTTCTATTCATCAAGTATGAATTTGGAAAAGGGAGTTCATAAATGTTTACCTCCTTACTTTTAGACGAGGTAGAATCATGCTTGCTTCTTTCTTTTTTCTTACTCCTTACCCTTTGCTCCATATTTCTTCTTTCTTCTTCTCTTTGTTGTGGTGAGGCATTCTCTCTTTTCAACAATAACTCTTCTTTTGTGCTCTCACTCCTCTTCTCCTTTTTAGCGGCTTGTGTAATCTCTTCGAATTCACTATCCTCCTTTCTTTTCTCATGTTCTTCTTTATCGTCAAATCTCACTTGCCTCCCGCTTCTCAAATTTATTGCATTCAGTCCCTTGGGGTTGATAACGGTATTTGATGGTATGGAGCCTCCATTCCTTGCTTATTGTTCACTCATATTGTTAGAAAGTTGAGTGACGAAGGAATTCAAGTTCTCAGCTTTTGTTTCCCACTGCTCCATCCTCTTTTCTAAAGAAGCGTATCTTGCATCATTTTTCAAAGAATCTTTCTGAATAAGTGAGGCAAACAAATTGAATTGATTTGAGGTGGAAGCCTTCTCTTCCTTGAGTAGCAACAGCATATTTTGCAGCAACTGATTTGTATCTTCCTTTGGTGGCACACTCAAGGCTTGTTGTGTATTCTGAATGTTGGAGTTAGAAGGTCCAGCTCCTA
>JANTPZ010138502.1:0-13953 GCA_025593235.1 Vachellia pachyceras
AAGGCAACATTGATGTCCTTGAGAAGGAGAGGGGGGTAGTGGTTGAGCCTGAGGAGAGAGTCACTGTCATGGTGTCTGAGGAAGGTGCTGAAAGCCTGTGTATCAGGGACCCCCAGACCCTCTGCCATTAGCTCCAATATTTCACATGCCAGCTCCCTCACTGCGCCTACGTATTCATTCACACTACACCTGTCATCAATGTACAGTATACAATTCATATTCATATGCCTTCGCTCATCCCAACCTTCAAAACGTGCCCCACCCCCACTTTGATTCCATTTATTCGCAGAGGAATTATTACAAGATCTTGAGCAAGAAATGGAATCTCGAAACAAAAAATCCATGTGAAAAGTGAGCAATAAAGATTTGTTATTTGTTTTTGCTCAAAAAAAAAGATTTGTTATTTTGTTAAAATTTATTATTACATACCAATCAGTTATGAAAATTTTTACTAATTACATTTGGACACTATTTTTTTTTGTAAGTACGTTTTGAGACTTCTAGTGAGTGTCCTTTCTTCAGATTTCCACAACATGGATTCTGAGATTGGACAGTCAAAGCAAAAGATACTACTGGATCCATTTGGTAAAGTGGTGGAGAAGTAATTTTATACAAACCGATATAAATATGTAGATGAGATTATTTCGTTTTACAAAAATACTGTTGAACATGCTTTTAGGGGCCGCAAATGTGTTGTCAAACGGTCACACTGAAATGGTTATTTAAAAACATGGGAATGGTTTTTGTGATTTGACATTAGATTGATAACTAGCTGATCACGTGGTGTACAGCAAGATTTAGAGAATTGAGCTTCATTCTCATTTCATGGTTATGGTACATACAATGCAGAGAATTATTGCATATTACAGTTACACCTGAAAGGAGCCAACAGTTAAAAGCAGCTACTTGTTGAAAGTGGATAAGGTTTTTGAGCTCAAGCTGATCAGTAAAGAAATCAGAAGAAAATAGTATTATACTAGTATCAATGATTTATTAACTTCTTGGACTTTCTACTTGATTTGGTTTAGTTGGACATTGTTTTTTTTTTTTTTGCCAACGGTTGGACCTTGTTGATGCAACTATGACACGTCATTCTCTGCCCTATTTCCCTTTTTTTTCTTTTTTATTTATGAAATCTAGTTTAAATTAGGGAGATTTACTGTGTGGTCCAACATAGTAAAGATATTTAGCAAATGGTCTCAAATTTTAAAATATTTAAAAAATGATTCCATTGACAACACGGGGTGTTGTCAATGCAGTGCATGGTGTTGTCACTTGACAACCCCTGACAATACCATGTGCTGTATTGACAACATGGGACCATTTTTTAAATATTTTAAAATTTGGGACCATTTGATAAATAGTCCCTTATTTGGGACTCAACAGTAAATCTCCCTTTAAATTACATGAATTTGTCACACTAACATAACGGCACTTAGAAATTTTGATTGCATAATATTTAGTCATTAAAAAGTTACTTCATAGTGATAAAAGCTAATTGAAAATATGTAAACAAAAGGGAAACCACATTAGAGATACATATAGTTTCTTTAAATTTTTAATTTGATACTTAAGTGTTTATCCTCTAAATTAAATATTTAATTTTTCTTTATTAACACTATTTAACTTTTATACAAAGGCCAAGGGTACTAATGGATTGAATTATTGAGGTGAATTGTGTTAAAAAGGTAAAATTAAAATATTTAAATTAGAAGAAAATATATACGTATACTTTTTTGCCCAAAAATATACACGTGTATTAAACTACAAAATTTGATGAAATTATAGATATTTAGTATGGTGTTCTTTAAAGAAAAAAATAAAGTTATATATAAAGAGGTGAATAAAAAATATTTTTTTGCCCAGAATAAAAAAAAAGAGGAATGATGTTGGGGTGCAGATTTTGAAGGAGTGACATGACAGGGATGTCATTCAAAGAAAAGAGTAAAAAAGGAGGTAACATGTCTCTGACAAATACTTTCCTATTCCCGCCACCTGCTCCTGACAATTTTCTTCCTCTTTAGTCCCATGTGCTATCCCCATTGCTCCCCCTAGCGTGTATGTATGTATATATCATACATTCGTACCCGTTTTTTTAGTGAATTGGTACCCTTTTATTTATTAAATTCTTTGTTAGGGTAGTGTAAAAATATTTATAAATTTTTATCTAAAGTCCATCAATCACTATATACCCATCAAATGTACATAAATATGTATGAATATTTAAATACATATAAAATTATTAAAACCGTTAAATCTAATATGATATTGTCACTCTTATAATGGGGGAAACGAATTTACATGTATATTTATTAAATTATATTTAATGGTCAATGCTTTAAATGTTTATTAGTATTTTGACACCTCCAAACAGTATACATTGTTAAATACATTTTAAATAAAAGTTCATGAGTTTTTTTACCTAACAATCATTATTTGTTTCTTACAATGTAATTTCATAGCATCCATATCTTGCGCCCGTTTAGGAATGTGGTAGAGAAATACTTTTACCCAAGTCAAGATAAATATGTGAAGAAAATTATCTCGTTTTACAGAAAAACACTGTTGAACATGCGTTTGGCTTTTTCAAACGCTTTAACAAACAAGCACCTTATTTCAAATGTCACGCCCACCCAACACACGTTTATATATAAGTTATTTTTAATTAAGGCTTTTTATAATACTTTATCATTATAATTTACTCTCATTTTAGTGTTTGGGAACTCCGTTGGGAGAAAGGAGTTTACGAATTTCTAAATAATTTTAGGATTTCAAGATGGTTTTTATAGATTTCGAGATGGTTTTTACAGATTTTGATATAGTTTTGTCTCGATTTGCGTGGTCCGTTGGAGGAACAAAGTTCCCAAATAAGCACTAGTTTTAGCCTATATAGTTTTAAATTATAGGTTCTGATCCTTCAAGAATTTTATTCCTAAATGAATTAAAACCTAATAGTATAATTTATTATTATATGGATAAGAGATAAAACTAACAAGAAAATGTCTTTTTTTTTCTATTTATTGGTCGACATGATCTTGATATACGAAGGCCAGTAAATAAACATGTACATCATAATGATTTTGAGATTTTTTTTAAAGGAGGTGTTTGCCTCTATTTAAAGTAATCACTTTTATGTTTTAGAAGATGAAATTACTCTTAAGCTTATTTATCTTGCATTGGTTAATGTATAATTATTTAAAATAATGAAAAGTGATGTGATAATATAGAACCTGATGTTCTTAAAAAAAAAAAGGCACCGTTGCCATGCAAACTTAAGTTAATCGCTTTATAATACTACCTATTATTATAATTATAGGCTAAAGAAAGGGGAAAGTTATTTTATTCAAAAAAATCAAATTAATGTAAAATATGTATTTAAAATGAGTAAATAGATATGTGTATGGTAATAATGTAAGAAAAATTTGGATAAAGACACTTGACGTTCCTAAGCATCCCAGCAAGCAACAGAGATGAGCAAAATCCGACATTTGCACATAAAACTAGCAGTACATCAAACAAATGAAAAAAAAAAAAAAATTAGCCTAACCGTACGTCAACAACTAAAAAAGATTAGCAATTATTCCCTTGTAGATCCCACAAATTAATAGGAAAAATATATTTTCCTTAAAAAATCACTGAGCAGCACGAAACTTAAATTCACTTCATCAACATGGCTCGTAATATAATTAAGGAAGGAAGAAACCTTTAAACTGATGAGAAACAAGATTGGAACTTTGATTTTGATTCGTACCAAATATATCTTCATGGTTGAAAGATATAATTCCTCATACCCAGAAAACAAATAAAGATTTCAAGTTGGAATATATAATTGATCAGCTAAAAACACGGAGAAATGTAACTTGTTTGAGTTAATATTTCCAAGTTACATTGTTGTTCCATATAGTTTCTGGTCGAATGGTCTCCTCACTTTCAAAACTCTGTGAATCTTTTCGCGGTGAAAGAATGGGGGGTGTGTATGTGTGTACGAAGCATGCAATAGTAATTAATATGAATGATAGAGAGAGAAAGAGAGGGAAGTGTCAAATATATAGATATATAGGAACTAACCTGAAGTTGGAAGGGTTTAGTTGGGAGATTGATGAGGAAGGAGAAGCGTTGAGGATGAGGTAGTCGAGGCGGCCGACGTCACCGCGAAAGCCTATGGTGTTGGAGCCGTAGCCAGCGATGGCATTCTTCTGAGCCACCGGTTTGGCGAAGAAGGCGACGGCTTCTTCTTCCATGGTGGCTATAATGTGCTCCGGCACGCCATGCTTCACCACCTTGAAGAAGCCGTACTCTTCGCTCGCCTTCACTATCTGCTCTGACACCACCCACCTCTCCCCCGACAGGTCCACCCTCGGAAGCTCTAACTCCTCCACCTCCTCGCCACCGCCAACGGGCGGGTTAGAAGATGCCACCACCATTGAATCTCTCTCTCTCTCTCTCTCTGTCTGCAGGAAAAAAAAATAAAGGAGAAGATAGATGGAGGGCTTGTTAGTTTGGTTGATATATATAGACAGAGATATAAGAACTAGTCGGTGAGCAATTAATTAATGTGCTCATTTATAATTGAAAACCAGAGGCTACTGGATGTTTGCGAGATGGTCCATGGACAAAGCAAATTAATATATACATCTCACTTAGTTTCTGTTTGACACTGCCTTAATCTGTTATCATTCTCCCATTTTATAATATACATTTCATTTGTTCGAGTTTATCTATGGCTGTTAAATTGAACAAATGAAATGCATATTGGTGTTTTGATTGTGAACTCTGATAGATAAACTCTACTTAAATAGAATTTCATTTGTGAATGATATAGCTCATAGGTATCATTTTTAGGAAGTATTATGCTTAGGTTCAATTTCGTAAACAAGTAAATTTATTTTACAAGTTGAAATTGTAATAGTGGGGTAGAATAAGGTAGAATATGTACTGTGGAGTTAAAAGGTACAGTGGAGTCACACGAACTAATTAAAGGGAGATTATTAAGTACAATATGCCTTTTATATATACAGGACACAGTATATAAGGGGAATGAAATGTCCCTCCCTCCTCCCCCAAACAAAGAAAAGAAATTCCAATGGAATAAAACAAACGATGCCAAGAAAGAGTACCTTCATTTCTATATAATAGAAAAATGTGGATGTATTTTACATGTTTGGAAAATATCTCCCTCAATGGTACATTCAAGTCAAGACAAAAAATATCTTCAAATTCGTAAAAAACATTTTGAAATCCATAAAAAACATTTTGGATTTCGTAAATTTTTCTCGAAATTCATAAACCCATTTCTTCGAACAGATTGCCAAACACACACATTATGTACGGGGGAATGAAATGAAACAAGAAAATGTGATGTAAGAGTTGGGAGAGATGGTGTGACCAAAAATATCGAAACCTGATTTCTATATATTAATGATTAAGGTTTTGCATTTTATAAGCTAACAGTAATGCCGCAAACAGAATTATTTATTAATACACACACATATACATGCCAAACAGTGTTATTATTAATACAAATCTCCACCATTGCATGTTTAATAAAATATTTATTATATATTACTCTCATATTTTAAAATTAATAAAGTTAATTATTTGTTATTATATCTATTATCTGTCTTCAAACTAATTTGTCCAGCTTAAAAAGTGTATCTAACAATACATATAATTATTTTATAATATATATTACAATTAAATAATTCATTTAATCTTTTAAATCTCTTCAAAAAAAATCAATTGACTCTTATATTAAAGATATGATGTTGTACTCTTTATTTTTATTGTCCAACAGTGAATAACAAACAAGAAAATAATTTTATTTTCTTACAATTGTAAGAATTTAATCCATTACGTAACTACCACAAAAAATAATTTTATTCTTTTACATTTCACAGTTTTTAACCCTTAAACAAACAAGAGTTAAATATTTTTGTACTAATAAATAATTTAACTGATTTTTCTAAGATGGTGGGTGGGCTTAGCTAGCTTGCAACCACATGCACCGTTCATATTGAGTTTGTTTGGTTAGCCCGCTTGGGCAACCAAAATCAATGATCACACGTTTACTAAGATAAAATTCTTCTCACATATTTACCTCCGTTCTCCCAACGGACTTTCCAAACAAGCCTCTTGTCGTCCCACGAAGTCTCAATTTATTTTCAGAATATATTTTTGTTTCAGAAGGAATCTTCAATTCAAAATAATTCATACTTTTCGTCATTTCTTTTAATACTACAGTTTCCATGGACGTTATAGCTTCTACGCGGCCTTATTATGCCCGTTGCACAAAAATCTTAAAATATTGTCCACCATATATTACTTGTCAATAACGTAGGGGTTTAAGATAAATATGTGAGATAAGTTTTATCTCGGGTTAC
This sequence comes from Vachellia pachyceras, assembly GCA_025593235.1. Lineage (NCBI taxonomy): Eukaryota > Viridiplantae > Streptophyta > Magnoliopsida > Fabales > Fabaceae > Vachellia > Vachellia pachyceras. The sequence continues at coordinate 6,381 of JANTPZ010138502.1, forward strand.
ACAAACGTAAGTCCCAGCGTGATTCCCAAAGATGCATAATATGATTTGCTGTAGATTGAATTTTTTTTTTTTAAGATTAGTAAGAGTGGATTTAAGGGTTCACACACACACACACAGCATTATCGTGAGAACATCTAATGAATACATGCATGACTTGCTGTTAATCACTACAAAAAAAAATACTTGCAAATTAAGCCACACCATTACAAGTCATAAAATAATAGTGTTAACTTGATCTTCGATATCTTTTATTTGCCTTTATTTTAATTTTAATCATTCGAGTTTCATTTCATTTAAAATATTGATATTTATAACCTATGAGAAATAAATCATTTTATCCTTTAAATGATTAAAATCGGTTGTTTAAAACTCAAAAAAAAAAATAAGGGTATTTGATTATGTTAAAATTGCATTAACCCAGGAACATAATTCATCTTTTTCAATGTTTATATAAAAAAATGTATTCATATAAGTTAAAACAAAACTATTTTCACATATTTACCTCGAACATCATAATTCACATTATAAAAGTAGATTTCACTTCCACCACTAATTCAAATAAGCTAACATTATACTAACCACACGTTATTTTAACTAGATAAGAAATGAATGAAACAGTGTTTTCTACGTGTACTATGGTTGGGGTTTCAATTATTAATTTTGCATTGTGTGTGTATATGCACACACACCCCAACATCGCTTTCCATTATTATAGTCCTCAATAATTGTCCACCAACCTCTCTACCTCACACACCACTATTCCAACATGCCCTTTTGAATTTGTAATAAAATATAATAATTATAATACAGGCTAATATATATATATATATATATTCCGTCCTTTTAAAACACACACACGCATCCTAGTGGTTGACCCTTTTTTTATAAATTATAAAAAGGTATGCAAGAAAACGAGTAGATATCTTATTTTTACTAGATTCTTACTTGCTAATATTTTTAGTATTGATGATTAATTGATCTGATATTAATATTCATATTCATTTTTAGAAAGTAATGACGACTAGTGATGCAGGGAAACCAAAGCCCTGAATGTCTAAAATGAACTTTACACTTCAATTATTGAAGAAAAATAAAAATCACGATATCATAGATATTTTCGTGAGGGATGAATTTTAACTGCTTGAAAATGTATAAATAATAATATATGGAATAGTTAATCAACCAGTGTGGTTGTTTAGAAACGTTTAACTCTCACCCAAAAGTACGTTCAACAGTATTTTTTCGTAAAATGAGATAATCTCCTTCATATAATTACCTCAATCTGTATAAAAGTACTTCTCTACTACGTTCCCCAACAAGAGTCCAATGTGTTAAAACGTCATAGTCTAATAATTTTATTGGGCCATCGATCAATCATAGTCTAACCCACACACCCCGACATGGAAGCAACTGTTTCAGTATTTTTCTATTATTATTTTCAGATTTTGACCAACTCATTATTTTTAGGGCAACATATAGAAATGCTATCATTTTATATATTGGATGAAGCATTACTATATAAAGGAGTTTTCAAGTTTGGTTCTAATTAAAGTCCATTTGGATGAACGTACAGGATGTGAGATGCCATTTTCTTTAATCAAACGGACATGAGAGGGTTTGAAAATTTCTCTTACATTTCATCTCTCGTCATTGCCACTTTTTTCAGGTAAAATGGGAAACCCAATCCACCCGGTATCCGACCCTTTGGGTCGATTAATCCGAGTTTGGGGGAACAGTTCTGGGTGGTTAGGCTCCAACCCCCTCCCAAAGGTCTTGCGGGTGATCGAACCATAGGTTGCCCTACCAAACTCAGCTCTAATCGCCACTGAACCAGGATGACTTTGGTTATCTCTCATTGCCATTTAGCTCCACGATAGATCATCAAGCTTCCATAGTATATACATGCATGCATGCATGCATGCATGCATACATACATACATACATACATACATACATACATACATACATACATACATACATACATATTACAACGTTATCTCCTCCATTGGCCATACGTAGGGCTGAGCAACGGGCGGGCGGGGCTGCCCCCGGGGCACCCCGTGCCCCGCCTGTGCATGGGACTACGGGTACGGGGCACCCCGTACCCGTAGTCAAGCCCGTTTAAACCCGTGCCAACGAGGCACGGGTCTAAACAGGTGGGGGTCACGGGTAACGGGTTACCCGTGACCCCCACCCCCTCCCCAAACAGGAAATTGGAAATCTGGAATCAGCACAGCAGCAACCAGCAACAGCAAGGCCAATGGGAAAGGAGAAAATGGGAAATTATCTACCACCAAAGTCTTTGCTTATGTAAACAAAATGGGAAAATATCTACCACCAAACATCTATAAACAAATTAGCAGCAGATTAAAGGCTATTCTCTAGTAGCTGTCGCTGTGAGATCATCCACGAGGACCACGATAGTGACTCTGTGAGAAAACAAAAATCAACAGCAAGAAGCCAATAAGCTACAAAAGCTAGCGTGTATATCAAACGGTTTTCAAACCTGTGACTCTGTGAGGCTGTAACTGTGTGAGATAACCGTGCGATGCTAGAGAGAGTGAGCGACAGAGACTGGTAGGGATCTGATCTGGTAGCGACAGACTCTGTGAGATAAGTCGATAACCTGTGACGGAGTGAGCGACAGGCGACCACCGACAGAGAGGGAGGCGAGTGGTGACGGGCCACGGCGAGTCGTCGACGCTAGGGCACAGTTGAGCTCAAGAGAGACGAGTGAGAGACAGAGCGAGATGAGTAGAGAGTAGAGATCGAGAGAGACAGAGACTGGCGTGATCTGATATGAAGAGTGAAGACTTGACCCCTGCGCTGCGTGCTGCGAGCCTGCGACGTCACGTGCCTGCCTCTGCGTTAGTGGCTAGCAACAGCGTTGCGTGGCGTGACCGCGTGAGGCATCTTGCGTGTCTGTCAATCTGTGAGCTGATTAGTTGAAGGATTATTTTTTTTATTTTTAAAACGGGCGGGGTACAGGCACCCCGCCCCGTTTGAGCTTTAGCCCGCCCGTTTTGAACCCGCCCGTTACGGGTCCAAAATGGACGGGTTTTAACGGGTTGATTTTGACGGGTTACGGGCGGGTATGGCAGATACGGGCCTTCTTGCTCAGCCCTAGCCATACGTCCATAATGTGATCAACTCCTCTCTTGCTAGCCTGGCATTGTTTGATTGCAATGATAGGAGCTATTCTTTTTTTTTTTGGTAAGAATCACTGTTGGGAAAAGGCTAAGAAAACAGTTATATGTATTGAAGTTGAAAATTAAAAGTATTTATTCTAATAAATTGCAATCGCACTTATTTCAAATCCTTCCCTAATTAAATGACTAACCTTCTACTTCCAACGTAAATTTTACCATGCTAATCTGTTCCCTGATCTCTCTCTCATATAATTTTCTGAAGAAAAGGATGAAAACATTTAATGACAAATGCAAACATAGTACAAGTATATACACGACATGTCAATAATTTGTGTGGACATACGTCAACATCAGAATGAATGATTTTAAAAGGGGAGAGGGAGAGGGAGAGGGAGGGAGTAGTTAATTTGTGTGATAGAGAGATGAGAGAGATGAATGGATGCTTGTGAGTTGGAGAGTTGCATTATTAATGTGGGGGTCGCATCCCCTCCTTTTGAGAGAATGGATTTCAGAGCATATCATTCTAAAACAAAATGTGGGGGTCGCATTCGAATTCCCCTCTACTGTTCCACGCACCACATGTACCTCTCTATCCATCTCCCTTCTAAAATATCAATATATTATGTCCGTTTGGTAACGTGGTGAATAAGTGTTTATAAGTACTTTTAGACAAGTTGAGGTAAATAAGTGGACAAGTTTTCTCGTTTTACGGAAAAATATTGTTGAATGTGATTATAAGCACTTTTGGCAATTTATCAAACGGTATCATTATATATATATATATATGTATGCATTATTTCTCTCAATCTTATGTGCTTTTATATGCCTCTTTCCGCCCATTCACAAAACATCTTCCCATGTTCAAAATATATGTATGTTGTCCGGTTTTGTTTTTCACTTCTGTGGTAAGATTCTGATTTTAATTTCTTTCAATGTGCTGCCACGTATTGTACTCCTTTGCGACCGTGGTAGAGAAATATATTTACGCAAAGCGAGGTAAATATGTGAAAGAGATTATCTCGTTTTACGAAAAACACTGTAGAACGCGCGTTTTTTCTGGAAATGTGAAGACAAGCCCATTGTTGGATAAGTTGCACGCATTGGCAAAAATATCTTGTTGCGTGCTGTGTTCTTATAAGAAATTACTATCAATAACCACCCTACCCCTTGTCTTTAACATAAAGCCAACTAATTTTTTATAAAGAGATTAAAGAAATTAGATACACTACTTAAAAATATTTATGTAGGTGTACTATTATATTATTTATATATATATATATATATCAATTTATAAGTACGACAAATCGATTTAAGAAATAATGGATATAAATACTTTAAAGTAATATATGTAACAATCTTAATATCTATAAAAAAGTATCTAACTCTTGTATTAAACACATGGTAGTAATGATTGATTAGGTTCAATGCTACTGCTGTATTCATACTTCATCGTATATGTATCATACATCTAATTGAATTATAAAGTTCTTCATCATTTAAGAAATATGGCATGTGTATAAAATTTATTTTCCCACATCATATGTCTATCCATTTCCATTTCAATTTATGTGTTATGGAATTTCAATCAGCCAAGTATATGTTTTTTTTTTCATAATAATTAGTATATGCAGCAGAGGGAGATAGATGTGAGAAGCTGAGGTATAGATGAAGCATTTCACAGACGGTGTGTACTATTAATTGCTGCATGAGGACACATGTTTGATGAGTTTGATTTCCACTTTTTTAATAATAAACAAGTCTATATTTTTTAATAGGTATCATTCCATTAGAAATAATCTTATTTAAAGCACTAAACAAATACTATATTAAAACAGATAGTAGGATCATACTTACATCTATCTATATGATAGCATGTGAGAAGCCATTTAATATAGTGCCTGTGAGAATGAACTCAATTTTTCATATCTTATCCCAAATAGGATAAGGTTTTGATGTGGTCTTACAATGTTGGTTTGTTATGCTATATAACTTGATAAGCACCGTTGGTTGACGCCTTATAAGTATACTTCCATCCTTATCAAAAGAATGATCTTATTCGCATGTGCAAATTTAACATTTATGCATGACTCATTCTTTAACCATCCAAATTCTCCAAATATCTTTATTTTTGCTAAGCAGGCATGTCATCTTACCTGAAGCAATTTTATTCGACACATCGACAGATATTAAATATGAATATATCTTTTTGGTAAGAATCAAAATTTTGATTCATCATATTATAAGAAATTAACCCTTTATTTTAAAAGGTGTAGTCTCAACATATCAAGTGGTAAGAATCAAAATTTTGATTCGTCATGTTATAAGAAATTGACAGAAGGTGTAGTCTCAAGATATCAAGTAACCTTGTACCAAAAACTAAAACTTCCGTTATTCACTCATAGCCAGATATAAGATTTGCAAAGGCTTTTGGGCTACTATGAAGCTCATGTTGCTGAAGAATGGCAATATACAGAGGTATGCAAATGGCTTTCAAACATGGATTTAAAAAAGTTCTTATTAAATCTGATGCAAAGCTACTGGTAGATGTGCTCAACACATACAACAATGCTACCAATGGTGGACTGCTGTTCGTTGGAATCAATGAACTCATGGGAAGAGAGTGGACCTTGGTTATCCATTTTGTTTCAATGGAGCAAAATCTTTTGGCTGAAAGTTTACAATTCATGTCCTCCTCATCTGAAGGCACTGTGCTTAAACGATATTTTGGGACTAAATTCCCCTTTAGGCTATGTTTGGTTTGATGTAGGGGATGGATAGAAAGGAAATGTAAGAGATGGAATGGTATAAAGTTACTTTGTTTGGTTTAGTTATAGGAGAAGGATTTTTAACGATCTTTTATTTGGTTCAGGAGAGGAAGGAAGGAAAACTAATAACCAATTTACCATTTTACCCTTCTAAGTTTAAGCCAATTTTCTAGATAGTAAAATTGGATCTGCAATAGACAAATTACAAGAAAAAAATTCAGTAAACCTTTCTTTCCTCTTTCGCAAGATGGATATGATAAACTACACATACTGAACATTCCGAGAGTTTATGAAGCATGTACGTAGCCCGCGCCGACTTTTCCCCACTAGTTCATTACTGTCCTCTTAATGTATGTAACATTCATTCAGGCTCCACTTGGATTAGATGAAAAGTTGGGAGGAAAGAAAATGGGAGGAGAGAAAATAGAGAGAAGAGAAAAGTGGGGAGAAAATATTATCACCCATCCTGCTTGGATGGGTGAGAGAAAACAGAGAGGAAAGAAAATGGGTAAATGGTTGAATGACTATAATATCCTTAAATAAAAATATTTTAATAAATAGTAATAAGTAAAGTATCCTTAAAATATATAAAGTATAATATCAAATTAAATATGATAATGAAAAAATTATATTAACATTAATATCATTAAATAATTTAAAATCAAATTATTTATTAAAGATATCTTTTAAGGTTATTATATTTCAAAACAAAATAACTTAGATAAGAATATATAATATTTTTTTAAGGTTGTGAAGTTTTAGTAAGTAATTAAAAAATAAATTAGATATTACTAGAATATATCTTAAATCTATTCTTGTAAAAAAAATAAAGTCATAGTGGGAATTTTTAAAAAAAATTATATGTTAAACTTATTTAGTTATAATGAAAAAGTAATAAAAGAGAATGTGGGTATATAAGGAAAAAGAGTTTTCTCTCCAACTTTTCCTTCCTCCCACATTTTCTCTCTTATCTAAGCAGGGGAAAACTCACTTCTCCCCTCATTTTCTCTCCAAATTTTCTTTCCTCTCTCATTTTCTTTCCATCCAAGCATAGGGTACGAGACACGAACGAAGTTTTTAGGAGCACAGAAAGAAGGATTATGAATTTTTAGACATGAAAATGATCATGGGTGTGTGCCAACTTGAAGAAACTTCCAAATCAAAAACATGTTTTTGATGGAAAACTGTTAGGTTGGAATTTTTTTTTTTAAATTCACCCACCTGGCTATTGCCCTCTGTTAAAGTTGAAACAGTAGGCTACCCGATTTCGATGGGCCTGAGCCTAAAAGCTCGTTCATACTGGAAGAAGGGTTGTTCAGCAAAGCTGTCTCTTGACCTCGTGGGCCTCGGCCCTTTTGCAATTATATTGTCTACCCATCTTTTAAATTCTCACCAACGGTTGGTTGGATCAAGTGGTAAACAGCTTGTTCCAGCTTAAGCAAGGTCTTGGGTTCGAACCTTATGTATGCAGCAGCCACCGTTGGGAGACTCACCCACCATGCTAGATGCGCGGCGCAAGTTGGGTCCGGACGTAGTCGAAGCGAAGCTCCGGTGAACCGGACGGGCAACCGAAAAAATCTTTTAAAGTTCTGGTATGTAACATCCTAATTTTTATTTATAAGATTTAATTATCTTTGACAAATAAATATATATTTAAAA
>JANTPZ010138504.1:0-30284 GCA_025593235.1 Vachellia pachyceras
TAAATCTGGGTAAAACAACACCATAACGGATTCAATTCAACATGGACGATGAACTGAAACAGAATAAGCATCACCTAAACTTAGTGCGTAATGTAGCCGGAAGAACATAAAATTTAAAATTGGTCATGACTGAGAGCAGAAAAACAGAAATTAAGTCCAATTTTCAAATGAAAGAGAAATCGGTGCGATTGGGGAAGCGAAGAGCTCGATAATTAGCTCACCATCGTTATGGAACCTGATGGACTTGTAAGAATCTACAGGATTGCATTCGGCGCTTCTGGATGCTTCTAACACTTACAAAGTGTGAGACTCGGAGGCAACTTATCAAGTTTATTCAGATATTCGTCATTGTATAAATTCGAACAACAAATTGCAGGTGCAGCATCATGGCTCGCGTTTTCCCTTTTTGCGCTTGGTATATAACTAGCGTTTAGTTTGGGGGATTGATTTTCATTGAACTCAAATAGAAATTAAAAAAGGGAGAATGGGAGAAAAATAACTTTGTTATATAACTAGAAATTTAAGAGTACGTGAGAATAGTAGAAAAAACTGAGGGAACGGAAAAGATTAAAAGAATGAAGAGAATCTTAGAAAATGAAAAGGGATAAGAATGAAAGTCTCTATTTATTTTGGTTATGTCTTCTATTTATAGGCATTAATTTACATCAAAGTAATCACAAATATTACATAAGATAATAAAGGGATATAAAATACAAATGGGAATAATGGAAGACATGGACATCCAGATGATAATATTCATAACACTCTCCCTTATATGTCCAAGACTAAACATATGCCTCATTAAAAATCTCTCTAGAAAAACCCAGTAGGACAAAATTTAGATAAGTAAAAAAGAGTACAATGTTTATAGATACACATCCTAATGCTGCCTCATTAAAAATCTTTCTAAAAAAACCCAGTGGGACAAAACCTAGATAAGAAAAAAAAAAAGAGTACAGCGTCTATCGATTCCCCTCTTAACAACATTATTCAATATCCCTGAGTTTGCAAAGTAACTTGATGAATAATGCTGCTATATTTTCACTTGAACGAATTTGCAGAATGATAATTTCACTTCCTTTTTGAAAGGTCGTAGGTGAAGAACTTTAATGAAATAAGTTTCACTTTATAGCACTTGATATTGATGAACCTACACATATGAACAAGTATGATAAACAATATATGCATAAATTGTCAGTTTATACTCAGACATACCTGATTATAATGATCACATATTCATGTACCTTGGAGATAACGAATGATATATTTCACTCTATTTTAATATATTAATAATATTGAAGAACTATATTCTACCAATAGATTAACGATAAATAATATGTCATGACTTGTGAAATCAACAAGGATACATTAATGCTCCAAAAGCACTTAATTATGGTACTTCCGGACCAAGTAGTTATTCATCTCCCTCTTTATTAATTTCCCAATGTATAAAGGACTTTTACCAACTCACACTCAATCATTTGTGTTTCTAGAACTCTTCAGGAGTTATGATGATTTTGATATCATCAATAGTTATAATTAAGGCAAACTTATAATTTGCAATAAAAGTACACTTTGATTGCTTCAAGTCATATCAAGACTTGTTTAGCTCAATTCAATATTGTTCTCGAGAACTTGTACATGATGCTTCTAGCATCACGAGTCCTTCAGTGACTCCCATATAAATGATAATTATTAGATATGATTAGTTTTGATGATGCTAAATATAAAAGAACAAAAAGTTTTTATAAACTTATGGACTTACTGCTACATTTGTGCATCCTTTTTAAATTAAAAGATGATGTGGTTAAATGATTCAATTTGATTGTTAAAATGTTTTCAATGAGTTACCAGTCATCTAAACTTTATTTAAATGCTCAAAACTATTTCTTGAAGATGAAAATAGAGTTTAATGAGTTCTGGAACTTCCTGAAGCAAATCATGAAGTCAAAACTTGAGGTTCCAACTTCAAGTTTTCTCATCACGTTATAGAACTCGAGTTTCAGTTTTTCAAAACTTAAAGTTTCACAAAACTTGCAGTGAAAACTTGAAGTTCTGAATTTAAATTTTCCAAGCATGTTATGGAACTCGAGTTCCAATTTTCAAAACTTGAAGTTTCACAAAACATGCAGTGAAAACTTGAGGTTTTGGATTCAAATTTTCAAATATATTATAGAACTCGAGTTCTAGGTTTTCAGAACTCGAGTTCCTGTCATTCAAAACTTGATTTCAAAATTGGAAGTTATGTCTGGAAGTTTTTACAGAACTCGAGTTCTCTGTTTTTCAAAAAATGTTAGACTGGATGTCACCCAAGAGTTTGCAAAAACTGTGACTCGAGTTTCAAAACTCTTTTGATAAATTCAACACACATTCACAAGCATCAAACCAGATTCCAAATCCTGCAAAGTTTTCCAAAACTCGAGTTCCTGATTTTCCAAACTCGAGTCTCGAGGAACTTTTCAATTGAACAGTTTGTCACTTGTTTTAGAACTCGAGTCCTCATTTTTTAGAACTGGAAGTTTTACTACATGACTTTCAAACTCAATGTTATAGAACTTGAGTTGTGAGATGTTGAAAACTCGAGTTGCTTTTTTCTCTGACACAGTTACACCTAACGTCTACCATAGCTTTCCGTTTTCGTGCTTGCATATTTTGAATTTCACCTCCTCTCATAAATGCATTTTAGTTTACTTATTAGACAAGTATGAGCTTAACAAAAAATGTCTCCAGTACTCAGCATTAACGGTCATCAGTGCAGTCTTCACTGTCAACAGATGAGATACACATTAATGGCAGAATGACGAAAGCAAAAGCTATGAATAACGGATACATGTCTTCTCTCCAACGGACATATCTGACAGCATCTATAAATAAGGGGAAGCAACCAACTGAAAAGGAGTTGAGAGAAGACGAAGAGGATGGAGTCACTGAACCAAAAACAGAGCATATCATTAGGACTTTGATACTTTCTTCTCCGATGGCTTCAATATCTATATATCCACTCTTTGAGAGAGTATTTTATCGATTCATCCAAACTACATTTGCAAATTATTTGGAACATAATTGGCATTCAAAGGAAGAGCAACATATTTCATTTTTAAACAAATATTTCAAACTTTTTGCTGATGTCAAATCGGGGGAGAAATAGTCATGTAAATATGTTGTATCATCATATTTGCTTTTATATTCAAACATATTTTTATGAAGGATTTGGCATCATCAAAAAGGGGGAGAATGTTAGATATGATTAGTTTTGATGATGCCAAATATAAAAGAGCAAAAAGTTTTTATAACCTTATGGACTTCCTGCTATATTTGTGCATCCTTTTTAAATTAAAAGATGATGAGGTTAAATGATTTAATTTGAGTGTCAAAATATTTTCATTGAATTACCAGTCATCTAAACTTTGTTTAAATGCTCAAAACTATTTCTTGAAGATGAAAATGGAGTTTAATGAGTTCTAGAGCTTCCTAAAGCAAATCATGAAGTTAAAACTTGAGGTTCCAACTCAAGTTTTCTCATCACGTTATAGAACTCGAGTTTCAGTTTTTTAAAACTTGAAGTTTCACAAAACTTGTAGTGAAAACTTGAAGTTTTGAATTCAAGTTTTTCAAGCATGTTATAAAACTCGAGTTCCAATTTTCAAAACTTGAAGTTTCACAAAACTTGCAGTGAAAACTTGAAGTTTTGGATTCAAGTTTTTAAACATGTTATAGGACTCGAGTTCCACAGCTATCATTCAAATCTTGATTTCAAAATTGGAAGTTATGTCTGGAAGTTTTTACAGAACTCGAGTTCTCTGTTTTTCAAAAAATGTTAGACCGGCTATCACCCAATTCACCCCCTCTCTTGGGTGACAGCCGGTCTAACAATAATGCCAAGTGCGTCATATGAAAGTATGATCACAACATTTATGAAGCATAATTCAAGCTCTTTATTGACTGTTTGGTTAATCAAATAACGAAAAGCATTTATATTCACTACTAGTGAATACATTTCTTCACAACATATATCATATCATTATGTAAAGCATTATGTTATAAGACATGCCATATATCTTATCATTTTGCCTTTTCCATGTCTCTTGCATACAAGAACTCATTTTTTATTCAATTGGCATTACATCTGTAATTGCAAGGACATGTCCTAAAACTTTTCATTTTCAATGACAGTAAGTCCGTAATAATGACTTACATCCATATGGCAATCCTTTCTTTATTGGCAGTCAACAATGGTACCGGCTCAAGATCCTTATCATTCATTACATTGCATGCTATTTTATAATGTGCTGTCAACATTGACTTTATTTCCTTCCCATCAAATTCCACAATATATTGAAATCTCATTATTTTCAAATGTGTTAAGCACCTGAGTCTCTTTTGGGACTATAATATTCTCTTCTAGAGAAAATAACTCTTCAAGAGTTAGCTCTTCTGAAGCAATCAAATATTCTTGATCATCCTCAATTAACCATCTATATTATTGGCTCCTTTTATTTTTTGAAGATTTTGTTCTTTTAAATCAATGGGTTTTTCACGCTTCAGGCGTGTTTTATACTCGCTCATAATATATTGTCCTTTAAGGACACAGATTCTAATAGGAGTATTAGCAGTTGAGATATGTGACTTCATCACTTTCTTTAGATCAATAAATGTTTCCGGCATTTTGTAACTAAACTCTATGGATTAATTATCTTTTAAATTTTCAGTGCACGTCATTTTTAATGCAAGGATCAAAAGTGAGCCAATGATAATTCATTTCAGCTAGTCTCTTTACCCAACTACTTATTTTCTCCCCCTGATCCTGGTGAAAGTAATTCATTAAATGACATTCGGCAAACCGTGTCATAAAATTCATAACTAGCATATGTTCACTGGGTTTTACGTGTACGTATATTACATACCCAAAATTAAGCAATATTAGGTTCTTTATCAAAAGCCTTTGTAAGGGAGAAAACTTTCGATAATTTATTGGCCTTAAGCGAATTAACAATGCTGCCTACAAAATGGCTAGTCCCAAAGCAGAATATGGGAGATTATATCTCATATAAAAAGGTTGCAACCATTTAATCAATCATTCTGCTAGTCCATTTTGCGATTGAACATGAATTACAAGATGTTCAACATCAAATCCAAGGGAAGTGCGATCCTCATTAATGATAGTGCAGTAAATTCATTAGCACTATAATGTTCCCTGATCAGATAATCAGGATAATGTGCTCTTAATCATATTCTTTGAGCAAATAATCTTGCAAACTTCAGGTTGCAAGAAGATAATAAATAACCATAAGACCATTTAGTTTTTGCATCAATTAATACCGTATGGTAACAAAATGGTTCACCATGTGGGTTTATCGACCCACAAATATATTCCTGTATCGGTTTTAAGAATGTAAGAGGCTCATATTGTATTTAACTTTATGAGAGCTAATAATATCTTCCCCTTGGAACATTCAGCATATGAGAAATAGTGGTATCTATATACACTTCAGGGTATAACCACATTTATTCTCAATCATTTCACACATCATAATTGAACAGGATGGTCTAACCAATCATGCCAAACATTGAATTTATTGATAAACTTCTTGTTTATCTTATTAAACTACTGGCTTGTATTAATTAGTAAACTTTTGGTTTACTATCTCATGACATATATCAAATTCATCAGTAAACTGCTGGTTTACTCTTACATGTCAAACAACAAATTCATTAGTAAATTTCTGGTTTTCTGTCATATGCTTTCAACTATGCTTATAAGCAAAGCCAGAGGTAAAATGGAAGAACATTAAATGTAAAAAACAAATATATATATATATAAATAAAATAATAATAACGTAAATCAAGTTAATCAATCATATATATAATTAATTATACATGTATATCTGTTTTATAACATAATGTTGTAAGTATAGCAATATACTTATATATAATTTATAGTGTTGTAAGTAGAACAATACATAAATATAGCTTCTAGCTATATTATAAGGCAAGGGAAATATATGGCATCTGGCCATACGATACTTTTATTTCCATTTCTGCAAATATCATGAAACTTTATAAGTTTTTTTATAAATTGTGTAGAATAGAGTGCATTTTTAAAGCATAATTTTGTTCCTTTCAGCAACATATAATATTAGCTCTTCCGGAACCTTTAATGCATACCCAATTTATTAAGTATGCCCATATCTTCCCCCTTTTTGTAGTTCTTATCAGTTTTTCTCCACATCAGGTGGGAATTAGAATCAATACAATTCTAACCACACCAATAACAATGACTGTGGTCATATCCCCTTTCTCGACTATCACAATCATTATATTTCACAATATTCACTTCTGGGAATAGAGTCGAGCTTATTGGGCAACTATATGATTAAACTAACATATCAATCTTTATAAATGTAAAGACATCCATTCATAATGGGCTTTCAGGAGGATAACCAACTTCTGGTGGTTATGCATTTATTTTAAATTGTTCTAAAGAATATATGGATCTTTATATATGTAGTGTATACAATGTTATAGCTACTACCCAAGATTGCATACTAAACACAAATATCAACTGTATGCAGTTGAATTTTAAATGTGCATAATTCTTGATGGGAATTTAATCAATTCTCTCATCATTATATATACCCATCGCTATTTCAGGCCATGAGGGGGCGCCTGTTGCAAGCCAAAACGTACCGTTTTGGCCCCTCAGCGAGTCAGGTTACCTATTCCGACCCGGTTCGTCCCTCCCCACTCAGCCGCCGCACAGTTCCATTTTCCCTTCTTTCCAGGCAACGGTGACTCGACTTTTTCCGGTGATAGTTGGCCCTTTTTTAACCAGGGGTGTTTTCCATATCCTCACAAAAATCAAACAAAATAATTGATCTTTCATAATATGTATCAAGAATGGGGGAAAACGTATCATAAATCCCTTTTAAAACCTTGATCAAACCTTTCCGGTGAAGACCCATAGATTCAAATAGGAAGCTCCCTCATATGGAAAGTAAACACAGTGTTCATCAACAACTTTTCAAACATATATCCATATACCGATGAGTACGAAAAACTCGTACATATATATACATATATATTCAAACATCCAAATTTGCAAGAACAAGCAAATGTTGCAATACTTTTGTAAAATTTACTTTTATTTTACCTAAAGGAAAAATTTATCTTTTCTCTAAAATCAGAAATGAGTTCTAAAGAGAAATCACTGTTCCCGATGAGCAAACTTGAATTAGAGAACAATGAAAATTAGAAATAAATTTTAAAATCTCCTTAATGTTCCCAAAAAGTATTACCCTTTCCCAACGTGTTTAAATTAATTCCCAAAATTTTTTTTAAAAGTGATTAACAAATAAAAAATGATTTTGATTTCAAATCTAAATCTTTTGGGAACAAAGTTTAAAAGAACGAAAGATTTAGATTATCCCAAATTGAAAAAGAAAAAAGGCAAGATTGATCAGGGTAACCTGGCTCTGATACCATATGTTATAACAAGCTCATAATTAATTAGAAACATACCAGATTTATGGGCTCTCTACAATTGAGACATAAAGCAGCGGAACAATTAATCCCTCTCATCATTCCTTTGTCTTTCCAGATTGAGATCCAAGACTAATGATGGAAAAGAATGCCTGATGAATATGTATCTAATCATGAGAGAGAACGTCGATTATTGTTATTTTTCAGATTCAAAAATTGAAAAACTCAATCTAGATCCAAAAATTGAAAAGCTCGATCTAGATCCAAAAACTTTTCCATATCTAAAAATTGAAAAACTCGATCTAGATCAAAAAACTTTTCCATATTAAAAAATAAAACTTGATTCTGGGAGTGAAATCGTGCTAATAACGTATTATAAAATGAGGGAATTTGAGAGTATGTGAGAAAGGAAGAGCTGGGAGGAATGAAAAGAATCTCATAAAATGGAAAATGAGAAAAATGAAAAGTCTCTATTCATTGTGGTTATACCTTCTATTTATAAGTATTAATTTACATCAAGGTAAATCACTACTAAATATTACATAAGATAATTAGGGGATATAAAATACAATTAGGAGTAATAGGAGACATGGACATCCACATAATAATATTCATAACACTTTTGAATATATAAAACTCCATATAGTGCCATAAATAAAGAAAATGATATATTGATATTAGTCTACAATTTAACACTTAACACATTAAAGGAAAAGACTAAACAACCCTTTATATTCTCTTTGCTCCACAAAATGTCACACCACCATCATCTTCATCTTCTTCCTCTGCTTTTGTAGTTTATGGGAGAGTGAGAAGAGCAACTCATGGTGGTGGAAAAAGAAGAGACCTGCGACACCTCCTTTATCTTCTTTCTCTATCATCACCTTTGACGGGGAAAGAGGACAACAAAAGCACGACAACGAAGAGAGAGAGAATATAATGTCCTAAACCTCCTTCTCCATCATCGTCACCTATATCTTCATCTTCTTCCTCCTAATACTCCTCTCTAAGTCACACCTTCACTCTACACCATCATCAACTTGTACTTTGTTAGCTTATTGGAGACCTACTTATGGCACTTACCATAGGCATTCAAACACCATTTTAAATTTAATCAGAAGCACAAGAAAGATAAGAGAATATGAATTTCGCTTCTTGTACTAGCTGTAAATAGTAAAATCGAATCTGTGCAAACAAAATATGGATAGTGATGTAAGTTGTTGTTGTCATATAGATACTGAAGTATTGTCAATGCCATCATTGAAGTTGTCAATCTCCTTGACTGTGTTATTAATACCGTTTATTAATGTTTATGGCATATAGGTTATACGTATGTAAGTAATATGGATTTTTAATTGGCAATGATAAGAAAATAACATTTGAAGATGAAATGTTAATTTTCATTTGTCTTTTGCAAATTTGTAAGTTGTTGATGTCAATGGATACTGAAGTGTTGTCAGCGCATTAGTAAACTTATCAATTTCTTTAACAGTGTTGTCAATACTATCTATTAATTTGGTGGTGTATATACTTAAATAAGTAATATGGACTTTTTGCTGGCAATGACAAGAAAACAATACTTGAAGGTGCAATGTTAATGTTCATTTGTCATTTGCAAATTTGTAACTTCTTATCGTTACCAATAAAAAGCCCATATTACTTACATAAATATAATATATATATATCACAAACATTGATAGACAATATTGACAACATTGTCAAAGAAATTAACAACTTCATTGATGGCGTTGACAATACTTCAGTATCCATATGATAACAACAACTTATAAATTTGCAAATAACAAATAAAAATTAACATTTCACCTTCAAGTATTGTTTTCTTGTTATTGCTAACAAAAAAATCCATACTACTTACATATGTATAACTTATATAGTATAAACATTAATAAACAGTATTGTTGACAACATTATGAAAGAAATTGACTTCACCAATGACACTGACAACACTTCAGTATCTAGATGACAACAACAATTTACATCACTGTCCATATTTTGTTTATACAAATTCGATTTTACTATTTACAGCTAGTACAAGAAGTGAATTTCATCCTCTCTTATCTTCCTTGCACTTCTGATTGGGTCTAAAATGGTGTTTTTTAATAGGTTGATGTGGAAGGGTGTGTATGATAAGTGCCATAAGTGGGTTTCCAAAGAGCCAACAAAGGATAAGCTAATGGTGGTGGTATGACATTTTATAGATGAAATATAATATTTAAGGGTTGTTTAATCTTTTCTTTTAAATTGTAAAATGTAAAATTGCAGACTAATACCAATCTATCATTTCCTTTATTCATGACATTATATAGGGTTTTGGATATTCAAAAGTTATTTTCCCGTCATTCCCTATTAAAAGATACTAGAAATTTATTTTTTAACAATTTTTTAATTGTATTTGATACTGCATGAAAATAAAGTAAAAGGGCACTCTTTATATCTTCATCAGCTTCATCAGTTACCTTGTCTTAAAATTATTCTTTAGTTTTAATCCATGAAGTTTAAAATCTCTCGCAAGTTTCACTTTATTTAAAATATTATTTCCTATAATATAAAACTTAATCTTTTTGCCCTTTAAAGGCCAAAAGTCCAAAACTATTTATTTTAAATAGGAGAAATCAAAATTAAAATAAACATAAATTTAAGTGACCAATTATTGTATTAACCATGTTTTTATTATTAAGCTGAATGATTGAACAAAATACATCATAACTTGAATTAAAATCTTGACATATTTTTAAAATATATTGTAAAATACAATTTTTTATAAATAAATGTATTATTTTATTGATTGTATTGACAAGCATTAAATGTGAACATTTGATTTATCATGTTATAAATGATTAACTCTACTATAAGTTGTCATCATATTATCAATATCTAAGTTTATACGATCAAATTGCATATCATTGTAGCCTTGTGGTTGAGCCATAACACTTTGTTAAGTAATTGTTTAAAAAGTCTCTAAAATCACTTTAAAAGTTACTTTTTTAGAAGATAAAATAAAACTTATTTTATATACTTATGTAAAACTCCGTAAAATCATTTAAAATTAATAACGGGATTGTAAGTTTTACTTTGTATTATTCTACGTGTACGTAGATACATTGAATGCACGACTTATGGCAAAAACAAAAAAAGTTACAAAGAACTGGAAATTAATATTTCAAAGAGAAATTATAAAATATAAAACATTAAAATCATATCAAATTTGAAAAAGATGTAGGCCAAGTAAACAGACTTTCTTTTTTGGTGGAAAAAAATCATGAAAGCAAAATCAAAATGGTTTACAAGAACAAGATAAAATTGATACAAAGAACAAATGCTTCCGCAATGATCTTGACAAGAATAATTACCAAAAAAACATAAATCTATCATTAATTTATTCTCACCCCCAAACCAATCCTTTTGCATTACATAATCAAATAAGTAAAGGGAATTAAAGATGTTGACTATGATTATGAATACAGCTTTATGAACAAAATAACCATCCATTATCATCCATCCTATCTTCCTCTTCAAGAATATGATTACATAGGCAACTATCAAGCCCTGTACATCCCCCATCCTCTTTTGCATCATCTTCATTCACAATCCTACCACCAAGCTCGTGTTATGTATGTACCAGTGGCATTATTCTTTTTCACTTCCCATCACCACCTTCCACCATTGGCAACTTTCTTCTTAGTGACTGAAGAAGCAACATCCTTATTATTGGAAGCCAAAAGATCCACCTTAAGAGGACCAGAAAGATTCTTCAAACGAGCAGGGGAATCAGTTGAGAAGGATAGTCGCTTCTTCACATTGGATCCTTTCTCTGGGGTTCCATTTTTTTCTGCACTCTGTGATGGACTCTCCGTTCTGGATTTGGCCTTAGCTGACTTGGTAGGAATAGCGCAAGTTGAGAGAGCAGATGAACTTGCAAAGCTCTCATCATCTCTGAATGGTGATCCTGAAATGGTATGTCTGCGGTACCGATGTGACTGAGTACTAATTGAACTCCTCAAGTCATCATCACGGCTCCAGGAACTTGTCTTAGGGCTCGGTGCCCTTGCTTTCCTGGAAGAAGATGAGACATTTGGGGCCTTTTGGGGTGGGGTTGAAGAAGACCGGTGACTTGGAGGCCGGCTTGGCTTTTGGTTAGCTGGAGAAGGCTTGTTATTGGGATGAATATGACCACGAGAAGTATATAGTTTAGTGATTTCTCCGACAGATAAGGGTTGGCTTGCCATGCTCTTTGCAGATGCACGCTGGCTGTGAACCATACCACTTTGGGCGTCACCTGGCTGTGCTACTACCCATCGATCTAGCCAACTCCAACCCCAGTGTGGGTTGTTTGGATCTGTGAATGTGGTGGGATTTGCAGCTTTTGAAGAGTTCCTCCACTTTTTCTGTTGAGAACATATTTAGATTGAAATCGTCAGTAGAGTCAAAAAGTAATCTTGAACCTATCAACGTAGTGAAAACAAATACTTCCTTCAGTCATAAATGTAAGAGTAAGATAACTCAATTAAATTACCAAAAAAAAAAAGAGGGGCAATAAAATTGTAACAAAATAGATTAACATTTTCAAAACTTAACCGCTTTGTTTGATTTTGCATGCCAGTTCCTCTGTTTCACTATAATCCCAAATGCAATAACAAAAGAAGGGAACGCCCTGGCACCTGATGTGAAAATGCATAGGCCAGAGCTCTCTCCCTTCGAACTGCAGCTTCTTGCCTTTTAGATTGTCTTGCTTCGATTTGCTCCTTTGATTGCGCTGTATCATCCCAGTCTTCAGCAATCTGCTGAAAAATTATTTTGCCCCTTTAATTTTTTTTATTTTTTTGCCAATAGCCACTTTAATTCAAACAACATGAAAGCAGTCACTGTATACTTCTGTGAGAAGATGAAATTTTATGCATTATAATAAAAAAGAAATTAAGGCCAGAGATATGTACCATAATATTCACGGAACAAATATATCATTGAAAGATACAAGCAGTCAAGAAGGAGTTGAGAACTTTGACCTTTATTTGCCAAATAAAACAAAATAAGGTCCCTTAACATTTTTAATATTTTTTAAATGGAAGATGATTTTAAGAAAATACAGCTGAGAAGATGAATAACGATTTGTCCAAAATTAACCAGGTAAATATCATCCTGAGCTCAAATGCAAAAGCATTCACAGGTGCATATGATACAAGACACATTCTGAGGCATATCACATTCAAAGTTCACCATATAGGCTATAGCACACGTTGCACCATAACATGCAGTTCAAAAACGAAAAATAAAGACTGCTTACAGCAGCTTGCAACTTCACAAGTTCTTTTTCATGTTTCTGCTGCAGCTGCCGCTGAAGAGCTTGGTTCTCCTCTGACATTTTAGCCCTCCTCTCATGGACCTGAGACTGCAATCTTGTGAGTGTCTGCATGCACCGTAAAGTAGAAGCTGCTTGTCGTTTAACAGCTTTCCCCTGTATCAATCTCTTCAACCTTACCAAACCTTTCAAGCCACGCAATGCTCTTCTTGCCTGAAAGCCCCAAAACAAGAACTCAAAGGCATTGCATAATTGCTACAATTCATTAACCTAAAAATTTTCCTCTAAAAAAGGCATCCATGATATAAATCCGCAAACAGGAGTTCACAATATACAAAATGGCAAGAAAAGCAAACCTTTGCTGGTATAAAATAGACTTAAATTGCATAACAAGTTCATACCAAATATCCTCGAAATGCTGTCTGAATTTTGGTAGCTGCTATGTCTTCCTTTGACTTTCCACGATAATGGGACACGCTAGTAAGACGAATAACCGCTGCTGCAGCCTGAGCAGCAGCAGCCGCCGCCGCCTCTGCTGCAGCAGCAGTGGCAAGAGCCAGAGAATAAGCATACTTGCTCTGTTCATTCTCTGCTCCAGTTAATTTAATATCTTCTGTGGTTGGAAGAGCAGGAGGAACAGCAAATTGTGCTCCTTCATTTGGCAAAGCTGCTTCAAAGTCCTTTTGTTTGTCATAACCTACTTCATTTGACTTCTGCTTTTTGTCCTTTTGTTTTCAACACCAAAAAAAGGGGGGAAATAGTTGAATTAGAATCTGTCTTGGTAACTGATTCCACGAGCAGTGATGTAAAATATATGTCATTCTATTGCCAAAGCATGTAAAAACATATATATATATATATTGATTTTTTGAAACCTGATCTTTCTTGGTATGAAGACTGAGAAGTTTCCTCACTGAAGAAAACAAACTTCCTTTCCTCCCCATGTCGTAGTCACTTACCTTGAAGGAAATGAAAAAAATAAAATTAGATGTGGAAGCCGAACCAAATAATGAATTTTTAACTTGAATCCCCATGCTTCCATAAGTGCACAAAAAACAGAATATTCAAATGGTAACTTCAGATTCTGGAAACAAGTATAGGATCAATATATAAGAATCATATAAAAAGAAGAACTAGAAACAGAATCCTGCCACCTAGAAGAGAAGGACAAGGCATTCCACCAATTTGTCAGTGAATAAACTCAATTGTGGAAAAAATACTTCAAAGATCAAAGTGAATTAATCATGTAAGAACGCCCAATTTCAACAGAGATTAACTGTCCTGTGAATAAGATTACCCGAAGCAGAAACTAAAAATACGCCAGCCCGTGAAAGAAAATGTCAAAAACAAGATTTCCCGCCAGTTTACCAACCTAATGAGCAAATGGTAAAGAACCCAGAAGACAAAATCTAATGTTAATTTATCAACGTAATGAACACCAAATTTCAACATAAATAAACATTTCTCTGAATAAGACGGACCAAAACTGTAACTAACAAGAACCCGCAATCCCACGAAAGAAAAGAAGTCAGGCGGAACTTCCCGCCAATTTATCAATTTAATGAACAAACAGAAACTGCAATATAAGAATAAGTTACCAATTTACCAGAGAAATGAACAAATGGAAAACAGCCAAAGATGACAATGACCAAAAGAACCAAAAACAAATCCGGAAAGTCCCTTTACAAGAGAAAGTACAAGACAACAAACAAATGCGTCAGAAAGAGGCCGACATGAGGAAAGAAATTTCCCAATACCTTCGAAGGCCAAAAGAAAAACAAAATCTGTCGAAATACAGTTCTCTCTTTCTCTCGCAGGAAAAAGGAGCGAAATGGAAATCCGAAGAGGAAGACCGGGCGTGCCCGGAGAGAGAAAGGAGGGAGGAGGAAGGAGGAGATTCTAAGGCATGAAACTTCAATTCAATGGAGGAGTCATTAATTAGTTAAATTAATTTATATTTTAAATTTTCCGCATGAGAAAGTGGGCCCTACAGATTGTGGTTCCTATTTTGAAGTAACGATAACCAATGAATAGCGACAGCGAACGATCCCAAAAAGCCTCTCTGTCTCTCTCTTGGATTTGGCTGTTACTTTTGACAACAGGATTAGCAAACAAAGCAGTAGTTATTAGTTAATTCTGTCTCATTGTTTTCACAGAGAAGTTTAACAAATGTCTAAGATGAGGAATTAGTTTCCAAACAAGGTACAACGTTTGTTGATCTTCTATTATATCTAAAATACCATTGGATGATTTAGGTAATGCCAAACCCAAACAGTTGCATTGTAACTATTCTTAAAAGCTCCTTCACAGTGATACAGCACTCAATTTTTTTTACAACCATATAAACCCAGCTTTAAAATCTCATGATTAAGATGTTATATATGCTCAAATTTCATTTGTCATCTATCTATATATGTGAATATGTCAACTCTACCTTAATTTTTTTCTCTCCATGAAGTCTATTATATATTATATATTTTCCAATATTTCCATAGTTATGCATTTTATAAATTATTCATGTTATTATCAGCACTCAACCGTCATGTGCATGTCAGATTTATACATGAAATTAGTATACAGATCGATAAAAAAAGTATGCACTCTATAAAGAATTATATTTAAAGAATCATTGCTAATTGGATTCACATATACTTATTATACCTATATGCATGCATGTTGAAGGTTAAAGTATACTTTTAGTTCTTTATGTTTGCATTAGGTTTCACTTTAGTCCTTTAGATTTTAAAAGTGCACTTTTAGTCCCTCAAACTTAATGTCGTTAGCCTCTCTTAACGAAAATTGCTGACTCATCAAACTTAACCCTATTATTTTAAATTTTTTTATTTTACACAATTTAAAATATCAAATTTATTATATTATTAAATTAAAATTAAAATGTGAGTATATTTTGTCAACGTTTTATTACACAGTCATCAATTAAATTCAATGAGTTAGCAATTTCTGTTAAGAGAAACTAACGACGTTAAGTTTGAGGGATTAAAAGTGCACTTTTTAAACTTAAATGAATAAAATGGAACTTAATGCAAACATAAAAGATCAAAAGTATACTTTAGCCGCATGTTGAAAATAGTAGGGACTCAGGACCCTGACTCAGGGGTTTAAGATAAGTGGGTTCAAGATAAATGTGATTTATTCTTAATATGTTTTGAGAATAATTTGAATAAAAATTTAGTAGGCTCAAAATTATACTACAAAAAAAATGTCATTTAGCGACGGAAAATATATCATTAAAACAAGGGTCACTAATATTTTCGTCGCTAAATGAAAATTTTCTGATGGAAAATAACCATTTAACGATTGATTTTTCCGTCGCTAAATGATATTTTTCTGGTAGTGTTAGTAAATGAGTAGATGCAAAATAAATCAAATAACAATAATATATACCTAATTTTTTTGAAAATAGGGGATGCGGCTGAATCCGCTGGCTACCACATAGGTCAGCTTATGGTTGAAAACAGAATAACCCCCTCATATCCCTTGTTTTCCCAAAAAAATTCCTCAATTCTGGATGCAAAATTTAGTGAATGAGTTTATTTTGGTCATACATCCAATGCTAAGTTTATAATTTTTTTAAACTATTCTTGTTAAAGGTTCTTTACCAAAAGAGTGCTTCTCAATTCAAATGATAAAATGCTTGTTTTGGTTAGTGACCGAACACCTTAAAATCACTTATTCAATTAAGACCCCCTTCATGTATTTCTCTCTTGCGCGGTGCAAAAGCACTTACAATAAGCTAACAATTTAAATCAATCCAAACAAAACACTAAATGGGCGATTTGGAAAACTAACACTCATTCTTTTTAAAATAACTAATGTGACCAATTTTATTTGTTTTTGTAAATTAATTATTTAACTTTTACATTTAATATTGAAATTTTATGATCATTATTTAACTTTTATCAATTTTTTAATACATAGATATCTTTCCATTAAGAAGTTAATTAGATCAGTTATGACAAATTTTTTCTAAAACATATTAATCATTTTTCTCAATTACCTCCTTCACTCTTTTACTTGATTATTGTTGATAGAGTATCAATACAGATAATTTGAGAAAACATTGATAAATATAGAAAATAGATCTTACAGTTAAGATTATGATCAACTTTTCAATCAAATCATACATTAAAAAGCACATGAGTATAGTTTACATTAGACAGGATACAGTCATGAAGTTGTTAAATTTTCAAACACAGCCATAGCAAAT
This sequence comes from Vachellia pachyceras, assembly GCA_025593235.1. Classification (NCBI taxonomy): domain Eukaryota; kingdom Viridiplantae; phylum Streptophyta; class Magnoliopsida; order Fabales; family Fabaceae; genus Vachellia; species Vachellia pachyceras. Next base: position 17,025 of record JANTPZ010138504.1, read on the forward strand.
TTCTTAGTTAAAGTAAAATATGCTGGTAGTGTTTTATAAACAGCAGTAGAGTGAGTTTTACCAAAAAAAAATTTCTACTTGTTTGACTCAGCATTTGCAAGGCCTAAACGCACATTTAAAAGTGTTTTTCTACAAAATGAGATAATCACATTCATATATTTGTCTCAATTTACGTAAAAGTACTTCTTTACCGTTTTTATAGACGGACATATTATCAACATCCGTCGTGTGGTTTTAAAAAGTCGCCTAATCTCTCACGAACCATTCTAAGTGGCAACTTGTGGGATCACCAAATCTTAACTTTGCATGGGTAGCGTTCTTGAGGGATGCATTGATATTGGCTATGAAGCACCGTTGAATGCTAAGGAATGTTGATATTGTGTTGCTGTTATAGATGCGATAGAGGTTGTATATTAGATTAATAAAATTTCATTTTCTTTTATCAAATGTTTACAAATTCAAAGTTTGTTTCCCTGAAATGCATACAAATTTAACTTCTTGAATAAATTGGAAGCTGATGTAACAATTATAAATTATAAGCTTCGCGTGCAACGCACGGGGAGCACTTCTCGTTTAAAAGAGAAGTGAATAATACATGCATATTATTCTCGCTCGCCGCCTCGCCCTCTGAAATCCCTAACCCACACGACCACACCCAGTCGAGCAGTCACCCACTCAGCCACTCTTGATCTCTTGCTTGGACACGGCCACTCCGTCACCCGCTCTCACTCGCGCTCTAAAATCCCTAACGCTCACGGCCACACCTAGTCACCCACTCTCGGCCTCTCGCTCCGTCGTTCGGTGACTCTATCACCCACTCTTGCTCGCCCTCTGAAATCCCAGGTAAGGCTCCTTCAGCGACGACTATATTAGGCTTGTTTGGATAGTCCGTTAGGAGAACGGACACAGATTCTGAGGTAAATATATGAGAGGAATTTTGTCTCGGTAAGCGCATGACTGGCTTTTGGGGAGGCAAACGGCCTCCCCAAACAAGCCTAATTGTTTTGGTGTCGAAATGGTGGCCCTCTGAAATCCCACGTAATGAAATGATGTATAATGAAAAATAGAAAGATAAAGAAACAAATGAAGAAGCAAGCATGCTGATTTGCTGTGACTTTGGTGCCTTCTCTGTTTTTTTTTTTATTGTATTCTTGTCCAAGTATATAGGTCCTTTGCTAAGATTTTGATTTTTTCTTAAGAAAAAAAAATTCACTTAAAAAAATAAGTAAAAATTTTTAAAAATATGACGGACTGATGGGTATATCTGTCATTTTGCCATCCTGTATAAGATCGGGCTGCTTGGCCGTGGGTTGAGGTCAGCCCGTATTCTCATTATTCACCTCGCTGCCTCACTGCTCCAGGTTTCTCCCTGAAGCTACTGTCGTACTTTTCGAACGAGGCAAGGACCTGACGGCTGCTGCTGTTCAACGAGAAACTTGGTACCATTTTGCATTCTGGTTTCTCTTATCTAGTACTGCAGTGATTTTTCATACTTCTCTACTGATGCTGTCCACCTGTTACTTTGTTTCAACATATTTTAACAAGCTTCCATAATAACTTGTTTGGAATGAGCTACACCAATGTTAAACTAAACTAAGAATAAACAATTCTATCTTTTGCTTCCTACTGATTAAAATCAGATAGTTTTGCAGTGGACTGAAATTCGCTTTTGGCAGACTGCCTCACATTTATAATCTGTTTCATGGCCTTTTAACATTCTTATTATAAACTCTTGTATGTTTCTAATTTTCTATATGTATCTATGCACATTAGTGTTGACATAGAAATTGCGTTTTATGTTTGTGCCTAGAGTCTCTATTGCTATTGTTGCAAAATGGGAAAGCTAGGGAAGAAGGCAAGGAAATTCGCTAAAAAGAACTTACAGTCTGTTCAAAGAAATAAGAGGAAGACAAATTCTATGTTCAAAAGGAAAGCTTCTAAAAGTAAGGATTTATTATCTTCACGCGATGCACATTTTTTGGGTTGTATGATCTTTTTATTTTTTACATTCTAGTTTGTCTTCTTACTGTACTGTTTGTTGCCTCAGTTATTATCGTGTGTCTCTTGGCGATTTCTTCTTTCACCACTAAACAAAAGTTATGATTCTGTGTTATGACAACATCAGATATCTGCACTTTGTATTTTTCTGTAATGAATACCCTTCGTTATTGATTAAACTCCTTAATTTATTTATCAGTGTTTATAATTCCTCTAAGTGCAAATCATTTGTACGGATTCTTTGCCCATCTTAGCTAGGGGCTCTACTTCCTCTTGGTACATTTTAAAACTTTTGGTTTAAGGAGGTATTTTAAGATCCCGTGGCTGTGTCTATGACTGTCAGCTCCTGGTTTCTTTCATGAAGGGGGAGGAGCTCTCTTGTGCAGAACTCTTTTAAGCTAATAATCTATTTCTTTCTTTTTCCGGGGAGGGGGGATTTTAATTGTTTTGGTTATGTTGTTTCAGGAGGATTTGTTCTCCTCTCAGTAGTAGTTATTTACTCACTTATGGTGATTTATTTTATTAAAAGTAGGCTTCATGTAGCAATTTCAATGTATTTTATCATAGTTTCAGACATTTTAATAATGCAAAATTTTAGGTGTGCTGAGAACAAAACCGTCATTTCTTCATTTTCCTCTGATGAATGTATTAACACTCTGTAATTCTTTACCAAACTTTCAATTTTCTGTGAAATTTGATTGAAACAGGAAATAGTCAAGATATTGAGGAAGATCAAGAAAGGGATTTGATAGAACAATCAAATGGAAGGTAAAAAAAAAGGTTTCCTAAATGCATATATTTTGTCGCATATCCATGCTTACATAGTTACATGTATATTTTTATGCACATGTATATATGTATCAACCAATATAGAATCCTTTGAAAAGGGGTAGAGGAACACCAAAACGAATGCTCAATGAAGTTATTGAGTGAGATCTTTTGGCTAACACTATATCCAAAGATTTAGTTTTTGATGGAGTGCAATTGCATTGTGCAATCCATGTAGCCCATTCCACCTAGTGGAATAAGGCTTTATTGCTGCTGCTGCTGCTGCATATATGAGCCTGGGACTAATTACTATAGATTCATTTGCTCTCAGAAACATTGGAGGTGAAGAAATTGAAGATGCTTCCCTTGATGCAATATTCAGTGAAGATGATAGTGGGATGATAGGAGATGATTCAGACAGTGATGGATTTCTTCCAGAGGTTTGGGTTATAATTTATCACCAAAACTCTTTTTAGCATTACTTTGTTAAAATTAATGCACTGGGTGTATTTGTGACCAGGACTCGAGCTTTGCGTACAATACTGGAATTGAAAGTGAAAATGAAATTTTTTTTGAGAGTAAGGAAATTCCTAGCTTCTGATTTTAACATAGTATGATTTCCCAGTGCTTGCTTTTTATCTTATTGGATCTTGATTGAAGCTATTTTCAGAAAGCACCGGTTATAGTGCCTTATCTGTGCAAAACAGAGATATAAATGCAGAACTTTTGAAGAAGACAAAAATGTTGAACAAAGTGAAAGAAAAGGTAATTCATCCTTATATCATAACCATGCGGGTGCTTCTGAACGGGTTCTTTATTGAATAGTGACTGTACATGTGTAAGAAGATAAAAAGGAGAGTAAACTCATACTCTAACAAAAGATATGGCTTTCAAGTTAAGGTAACTTTGTTCTAATCAAAATAAAACACTGAAGCTAATCATTAATGCATAGAAGCAAAGTTCAGAAATAACTAACAGCAAATACTCCTATATCAGAATAGAAAATCTATTTAATTGAAATAGATGCTTGAAAGCACGTAATCCCCAACACTTTCCCTCAAGCTAGGCATCCCCTGCTTGGAGTTATTCTTCTAGCATTGCCAATTGTTCACTCTGAGGGCATGTCCTGTGTAAGCAGAAGATTTTTTTCCCATTCTATTGTCTTCTCTGTTAAAGTGAGTTAGGTTGTGAATAAAATGAGGCACCATAACAAATCATTCAGCCTTCAGCTGGGCGATTCTTTTCCTGCTTCCCTCTTGCCTCAATTCTGAGGAAGTCTCTTTGAATTTATTTTAAATTTGTTTTATGATGTAACTGAACACTTGGAGCATCTTGTTCTTTTCTCATAACTTTAATAAATGGGAAAATTGCTATCTTGAAATTCTAGTTCTTGAATAATGGTCTAGTTGATTATCACAGTTTGAAGAAAAATATCTTTATAGTTTCTTCTTTTTTTTTTGGGAGCTATGGATAGTCAAGTTTGTCACCCATAAAAATAACTATTATTTTTCATATTTAAAAAAGAAAAATAAAACTGGAATGATTATTTTTACTTCCATTTGTGAATAAACTTTTCCTTAAGAAGGATAAGCTTCAAGATAAAACGTTTAAATGTTCTAACATTATTTTCATTTTCTCCTTGTTAGATATTGATGAATGAAGAATCAGATTTCTTGTGTTTCCAGATAGTGTTTCTCATTCATCTTTCTGACTTAGCATTCTGCCTGAAATTTTCCAGGACTCAGGATTTTCAAAATTTCTCGCAAGCTATTTTGAGAAAATGGAACAAATCAAAGATGAACAGACTGTGAGTTGTTGAATTCAATGCCTGTTTGATTTGAATCTGGACGGTTACTGAGAAAATTGGTCTAGGAATTTTTTGTACTCTGATGTCTGATAGTTTCTTTCTTCAGTATACCAGTTGATTTTCTCCTGTTGAAAATTTATTTTTTTCTTGTTTTGTTGCTGTATGTAATAAATGACATGATTATTAATATCGTTAAAATTCTACCTTCTGGTAAAAGAAACAAAGTTTTCTGTTTTTAGGGAGGTGGTATTGTAATACTGCTCCATTGTTAATTTATAATCCTTGGAAGGGAGGATCATTTTGAAGAAAGCAGCGTGGATAGAACTGGCCTTTTAAAAGCCAGCTTGTTTTTCCTCTGTTACATCTTGTTAACTTGTGTTCTTCTTCTTGGTAGGCTGTACTGGGTACTGGGCTTTGGCTGAAATCAGCCATTGAATCCTTTTTAGCGATGATTCAATGTCTCTTGTTTGATTATAGCATGACTCTAACATGTTCTATAATGTAAGTGAAATTGCGTGTGCTTGACCTAGCATGAGCGATGGTGACTGAGATCATTTGGTTAGTTATAACATGGATGCTAGAAGCCTTGACCTGGTGATCATTTGGAATTTGTTAGGGTGGCTTTGGAGTTTGATTGAGTGGTACTTTCTGTTCATCATTGGCTCATTAGAGTTCTGTTGGAGGTGTCCTGGTTTTGCATGGCTCTGTTCCATTAGTTTTGAACATAGTGCAAGAATTTTCAATTATAGGGATTGGCTTGTTTATGGGTGTTCTAATGTATTTGTCGAGCAACTGAAAAGCTATTTGATCCAGTGTCTTCTCTTTTTGTGCTTTTATTCCTACATTGTGTTACAGTAGGATGGGTTATCTTTCTATGTACCATTCCTGCAATAAATTACTTCTGTATCAAGAGAAATTTTCTGGGTAAGCAATTATGTGAATTAGGAGAATCTTTTATCGATTTATTTCCTGGGTTTTGGGAGGCAATGAAATGGTAAGGTTTGGTGGAGGTTTGCCATGTGGGGAAAATGCCTGAATGTGTTTAAAAAAAAATTGAAGTCCTTATAGATGTGGGAAAGGAATTGTCTTTTGACATCCGTATGATATTCAGCCAATGGCAGTTTTTGATGTATTGAAGGAATTTTATATGAATATCCAGAGAAATTGGAGGGCATTATCTTTTTAATAATTTTATGCATTTCACTTTCTCTCTCCTTTCCTTTACCCTTTCTCTCCATTGAAATTAGAGGAGTTCCTTGCACTATATATTTGTTGGAGATTTCTATTGGCATAATAGGGTTAAACATTCATCTCAAGATACAAATGAGTTTATTCAGCCCTGGTGAGACATAAGATATCACCAGATGCCAATTTGTTTAAAGTTTTAGTCTAGAGCACGACAGTTCACTTGATTTGATAATTTATACTGGTGCATGTGATGTTATTTAGTAGTTTTCTTGAAGCATTATGATTGATTCAATTGCTTATGCATAAATGTGAATTTATTCATGTAGTGTCTGGGTGGCTTGCGAAATACTTGGTAGTTTGACCACTCAGCTTGAATTGCCCTTTCGTTTGCTAAAACTTGACTCTTTTTTAAATCATTTTGCCAGGATTCTGATGAGGATGAGAGCAGCCATGATGAGGTACTGCCAATGAATGAAGGTTCCATGCATTCATGTGCGGCCAAGCAGTTGACAAGTGCTTCTGTTGACTCTTGGTGTAAATTGGTCAAAGAGCAGCATAGTGTACCTGCCCTTACCTGTCTCTTAAATGCTTATCGAGCAGCCTGTCGCTATGGATCTGAAACTTCTAGTATCTCAGGCTCTGTCTCATCCCATGGAATTCAGAAGAGTGAAATTTTCTGCAAGATATTGATGTTTATATTACGTGAGGCTGATAATACATTTAGGAAGTTTTTGGGAATACCAAGTTCTAGTTTCAGAAAGGAAACTGTGTTGGAGATGAAGAATGCAGCTAAATGGAAATCTCTAAAGCCGCTTGTCAAGTCTTACTTGAGGAGTACCCTACTCCTCCTTAACCAAGTTACTGACTCTGAAATATTGGCCTTCTCAATTTCTCAACTCAGAGCTTCAATCATATTCCTGGCTGCGTATCCAACTTTACTTCGCAGGCTTGTCAAGGTATATTACTAATAACATCTTGATACTGAAAATCCATTCAAGTTTTGCTGATATTGGTAGTTTGAGAGAACTTCCTGGTGTTCAATTTTTAAACATAAGTACTAGTGATTAACACTTTCCATCATCACATATTTTCTATTATTGCTTGTGGTAGTCAAGATACAAGAATTATGATTTAATATGGAAATTACATTGTTACTTCTTAGACTTATTTCTATGCCTGTGTGGCCTTCGTGGAAGCTTTTCAGCATTTTTTGAACATTGCTTGGTATGTGATGAATTTTGAAAACAATAGTTTTTTCCTAGAACAATCAAATCCTTCTATATTAGTCTTTTCTTGCTGTGTCCTGGGTTTGCTTTCATCAGCTTTGGAATGTTTTCCTTTGGGAGAAAATGCTGCTAATTAGTTTTTAAGTAAAAAAAAAGGAAGGATAGGATCGTGGTGGAAAACCTTTGTTTGAATAAGCGTCATGTGCAGAAGTGTTTTTTCTGGAAGCAAAACTCTGCTGGGGCACTGCCAGCTGTTGTTTAGATAAAGATAACTCGTTCCTAGGTTACAGGCTTGTTAGTAGGTATAATTTCCATTTTATCTCTTGAAAACTTGGTAGATGTTACTTATCAACAGATTTTCAGTTAAATCAATTATACTTCTAAGATCTGCCTCACCATTTTTTAAATTTATTGCAGATTGCTGTCCATCTGTGGGCAACAGGTGATGAGTCTCTGTCATCACACTCCTTTCTGATCATACGCGATATGGCTTCAGTTTTCAGCTCTAATTGTTTTGACTACTGCTTTGTTAAAACATACAAGGCTTACATTAGTCACTCTCAATCTGTTGAACCAAGGTTGTTAAAACATATGCAATTTTTGAGGAACTCCTTTGTGGAGCTGTGCTCCTTAGATGTGCAGAAATCTTCTAATAAAGCAATGATATGCATGCAACATGTTGCTAAGGTATTGCAGAAGGCGTGGCAAACAAAAAGGAAGGTAAGCCTTCAAAATAATCCTCTTTATTGTCCTTTTCTCTTTGTGTGATTTTGTGTTCAAATTTTACTAACTGGAATCAGATAATTAGTATATGTGTTCCGCCCAAAATGGGAGTGGGCTAGGGTTATGAACTTATAATCTATAATCTCTTTACTATTAGACGGCATAAGTAGGTGACTATGGAATCACACTATTTCAATGCTGATTCTGATAATTTGCTTCTTTTGTGCAGGAAGAGGTTAAGAAGATAAGCAGTTGGCAGTATATCAATTGCATTGATCTGTGGGTTGCTTTTACATCAACATGCATACATGACTATGATCTCCAACCGTTGCTGTATATGATTGTACAGATTATTAATGGATTTGCTCTCCTGTTTCCTGGGCCTAGATATTTACCATTGAGACTTAGATGCATTCAATGGCTTAATCATCTTTCCAGTTCTAGTGGGGTTTTCATCCCAGTTACATCGTTGGTGCTGGATGTATTGGAATACAAAATTAGTAAAGATGGTGGGAAACCAGGGAAAGTGTTTGAGCCTTTGACTGCCATAAAGGTCAGGCATTAGAATGAAAATTGTAAAGTAGATATCTTGTTGCTAGACTAGATTAGCTGGAATGTTATTGTCACATAATGTCACTTTGGCTTGTAAACCCTGAATTTATATTAGATTCATGCATGTTACTGCTGTATTAAGCTTTGAAAATTTCTTTGCAGCTGCCAAAGCATTGGTTGAAATCACGAGAATTTCAAGAGGAGTGCTTCTCATCTGCCATTGAGCTCTTTACAGAACACTTTGCTTACGACATATCTTTTCCTGAGATGGCAACCATTCCACTTATTTACCTTAAAAAGTTCTGTGAGCTAACCTCTTTTGAGAGCTTCAGACGTGTTCTAAAGCGATTTATTGATCAGGTGCATGTTCTAATGAAATGTTTCTTTCTCTGTTCCGTAAGTACATGCTATATGGAATTCCTACATGCAAATAAATGTCAGGCGCCTTATCACAAAAAAAAAAAAAATGTCAGGCGTCCAAAAGATTGTAGGAACTCCAAGACGCTAACTAAATTTGCTTAAATTCTTGTGCCAATCAACTTAATTATAGGGCTTGTTGTAAGCTCTCCAATAATAAGAACAGTTTGTTTTTCTCATAGTCCTGCTGGATCAATCATTTGAAACTTCATGTTGATCAAATCATTAATGTGGATGGTAGACCATAATTAAGGGTTAAGGTGCACTCAGCACTCAGAAGTATTTGTTCATGTGCAACCAGTGTTCGAAAGTTACATGTGGTGCAATTTCACCCTTGAAGTTTTTAAATTGGAGCAATCTGATCCAAACCTAACAGATTAAGTAGTTTCACCGTTAAGATTGTTGAGTTAGCCTCAGTTTGACCAAAAAAATCTTGATGACTTGTGACAAGGCAGATCACAGAGCAATTTGTGACAATGAAAACAAAATCATGGGGAAGAAAACCCTTGTCGCCTCCTGTGAATAGTTCTCACATTCTTCCCTCTTCAACCATAATGGATAAGCACGTATTTGGCTTTATCAAATCTGCATATATTTTTTGTGTGTGGAACTTTTCTTCCAAATCACAGGAAAAGAAGAAAATCATGGAGGTATCGAGGTGGGTTTATGAAATTTGGCTTTATCAATCAGCACATACTTGGTTTTACTGGAAAAGCATCAAGTAAGAATTTTTCTTTCAATTCAAAGGCTTGAAGGTGTTTAGTTGAGCTTCATTGCCGGGGAGATCAAAGGAGATCTGGATCTTGAGAACTAAAATCATCCATTAAGAACCATAACTCCATCGTTGTTGTTGGTAGAGTTGCCGTTGCACAAGGGGTCATTGTCCTGCCATTGTAGGACAGGTCATTGTCAGCAATAGAGATTGGGTGAGAGTTTACCAAGCCATGGATGCATGCTGCAAGGGATTTTCTCTGCCGTCTCAACATTGCCTCTTCCTCATCGTTGCTGTCATTGGTTGCTGGAGTTATCACTGGTTGCTTGATGGAGGTTGTTGTTGCTGTGGGGGTGAGAAGCTTGGCCTATGGTGGTTGTGGAGATCACTGGTGGCGACCTGAAAGGCAGAGGGAGATGGAGGCGTGCCATGTGTTCCTTTTTTTTTCTCTTTGTTAAAAAATTGCCGTCATCTCTCACAAGCTAAGATTTTTTTTTGGTCAAATTGGAGCCGACTCAACAATTTAACGGTGAAACTAATTGATCTGTTAGGTTTGGAGCAGATTGCTTCATTTTAAAGACTTCAAGGGTGAAATTGCACCACAAATAACTTTAGGCCATCAAATGCCCCTGAAAAAGTAGTTCGAAGTGTTGAATGCGCCTTAACCCCATAATCAATGTGCCCTTCTTTTTTCCATTTGTTTGATCCACTTACTCTTGTGTGCTTGGGTGGGGGTTGGGGCTGCAGGTGGAGCTGAACATTGAGTTTGTGCAGAAGAAAAGAGAAGTCGATACTTTCTCACCAAAGGATCAGCAGTTAGTTGAATCATTTCTTCAGGTCCCCCCCCCCTCTTATTCCTGACTGAATATATGTATTGGCTACAGATGTAACTTGGTATAGCTCTATGGCTAATTATGCAGACTGAGAAACGAAGTGGCAACGCTCCTTTTACACACTATTACAAGAGCATTCTGAACAAGGCCACTTCCAGAAGGTTGATTTCAAAACCAAAGGTGCTGTTTTACTTAATCACATCCTTCTCCACCCAATGTGTATTTGATTTGGTCAGTCTATGCTATTTATTTTTGCGGGGAAAAATGCTAGGGTCAGACCTGGATGAGGCCATCTCCACCTGCTTGAATTAATGATCTAATCATTGCTGCTTGTGCATGACTAAAAGTTTCTCATCCATATGCTTTTTCGGCTCCTTATATTTAATGGAAAAGTGAGCTGTAAAATTCCCATTGGTAGGCCATGGATTTAATTTTCTACTGACCGATATGTCAAGGAAGAAGATACTTGGGGATAGTGTGGGCCCTTTTTTTAGTCTTCTTCAACCACAGATGAACCAATTGTCAAGTTGATTCTTAATAGGTTTTCATTCTCTATTGGCTACTCAGTTCAGATTCTTCTACTAGTGAGCTTCTAAATTTACAATCCTAGGATTGCAAAAGCAATACTAGGGGGTGGGTGGGTTTGTTCCAATCCTTCCTAGATGGTATTGTAGCGATCCATGTATTGCTTAGCACCTCATACCAAACATATTAAAACAAGTTATATAAATGGCAACACCAATCCCAACCTTCCAATACCATGTAACAAACATGGCCTAACTTTGTTGATTCTGAAGCCTTTTTAGCCAAGTTAGCGGTTTACTTATGGAGGGATTAGATTGAATGTCGATTCTGTAGCCATGAGGAACCAAAATGAGAATGAAAATCTATTAGAGACCAATTCAAGAATTGATGCATTTGCGAAGGTCTAAAATAAGGTTCAAGTCGATATAGTATGCTCTCTAATTCCAATCCCTTTTCCATTTTATCTGAGCCCAGCCATGGTACTTGCTGCAGGGTCCCAGCAAACAAAGTGGAAAGAAAATGCGGCACCAAAATGGCATGCTGGATGTAACCAAGACTGATGGGCCTCAGGAAATGGTACCCCTTTCAGTGGATGGAGTAAGAAATTGAGAAAGGAGAGGAAGAAAATTATATGAGATGAAGAATCACAGGAGAATTGATGTCACGAGTTGAATCTACAGAGACAGATGAAAAGAGATGCCAATTTTCCCCCCCTACTTGATAGACCTTTTGGGTTTTAGAAACTTACACTGTAAAATGGAAATGCTAAGAACAGACAAGTTTGTTTTGTAGAGGGTCCAGTCAATATTTTGTTGTAATACTGCATCTAGGTTTAAGTTGAGTGTATTCCAAAAATGTTAAAAAGGAAATACAAACTTCAGAATGAGGTTGAAATTTTGATAGAGCTGCTAGCTGGCAAGCAGTGTGTTTTGGTTAATATGTCTCTTATTGCATGCATGTACAATTTTGCTTGCATTTGTGTATAATCCTTGAGTATTTAATGTTGGACTTAATTGGGGAGTTGATCTTAATTTTAAATGTAAAATATATTTTTCATATTTATCAATTTTTTTCAAATTACCTCTATTAATACTCCTTTAATAATAATCAATTGAGAGAAGAGGGAGAAAATTGAAGATGATTAGGTTGTTTTATTAAAAACATGTCATTAATTCAACTTTTTTTTTAATCTAATCAGATTGTTCAAATAAGTTTTAAATAAGGGAAGAGATAAATAATCAAAGTGCTATTAAATCTTTGTGGAAATTGAAAAAGTACGCGAGGGTCCTATAATTTATTTTGTTTAAAATGTGTTCTTATTGTTTGATTTGATAATTTTGATTTATACTCTTTATGAAATTTTATATATAAAAATTTATGGGTATTAAAATGGTATTAAATGAAATGATTGTTTTTTACATTAAAAAATTAGTACTTATAACGAATCAAACTCTTAGAGTTTAGTTTTTTTTTTTTTGCCTGAGCTCCGAGAGTTTAATTTAAACAACATTAATTACAAAGACTTGATCCAAAATTGAAGTAACTTATAACAATATGCAGATAAATTTTTATATATTTTTTTAGGGAAAATTAGTCTTTCCCTCAATTTTTGCCCAGTATAACCCAATTTTTGAACTTTAATTCAGTCCAACCAATCCCTGTAGTTTTAACTCGGTTGTAAATGAATCCCTAAGTTTTGACTTATTGCAACTCAATCCTTATAATTTTAATCATTTTATAATTTAATCTATGTATTTTAGAAAATAAATTATATATAACAAAATGTCAAATACTAAATTATTAAATGGTTAAAATTATAGGGACTGAGTTACAATCGAATCAAAATAACAGGGACTGGGTTGCATCGAGTCAAAATTTAGATACTGAATTACAATTGGATAAAAAATTGAAGGACAAAAAATCAATTTTCTCTATTTTTTATAAGTATCTGGACATAGTGAAAGTGAAAAATTTAAAATATCAAGCCCTCTCTCTCTCTAGTATAATTTAAAAATATCCGTAGACATGATGATCGCTTTCTGGGCAACCAGTCTCCTGGCCCACTCACAGGCCAGCACGTGCTTGAATTCACATCATTGAAATGAAGCTCTTTACGACGTCGTTTACCTGCTTGTTTGGATTTCCACATCCCAATCCCAAGCACCTGACCATCTTGCCAAACCACCAGGTCCTCCTTCCTTTATTGCTCTTACTCACCATCTCCCCCTCATCCGCCGGCTCCGGAAGCTTCATCGTCGCGGGAACCTTCCTCTGTCTCTGCCTATTCCTAATGTCGCTCAACTCCATCTCCACCGGCAACCTTATGGACGGCACTCTAAACATGAACAAGTACCACCTTCTCTTGGTCGCTGACCTCATCAACGAAACCCTCCCTCTGGAATAATAATCCTTTAGTTCTCGTGCCTGATGTATGGCGGAATCGTGAGGTATAGTTGGTTTCGACGTGTGTTTGTTTAGAAGCCATGGAAGAAGAACGCTACTGTCATTGTC